>VMDR010004335.1:0-61245 GCA_007922815.1 Macrotus californicus | reverse complement strand
CCCACAGTTCATGTCCATGGGTTGTACATAAGTTATTTGGCTTCTCCATTTCCTATACTATTCTTAACCTTCCCCTGTCTATTTTGTACCTATCTATTCTGCTTCTTAATCCCTGTACCTTTCCCCCCCCATTATCCCCCTGCCCCTCCCAGCTGATAACCCTCCATGTGATCTCCATTTCTGTGATTCTGTTCCTGTTATAGTTGTTTGCTTAGTTTTTGTTTTGTTTTTTTTAGGTTCATTTTTTGTATTGATAGTTGTGAATTTGTTGTCATTTTACTGATCATAGTTTTTGATCTTCTATTTCTTAAATAAGTCCTTTTAACATTTCGTATTGTAAGGGCTTGGTGATGATGAATTCTTTTAACTTTCTCTTATCTGGAAAGCACTTTATCTGCCCTTCTATTCTAAATGATAACTTTGCCAGATAGAGTAATCTTGGATGCAGGTCCTTGCCTTTCATGACTTTGAATACTTCTTTCCAGCCCCTTCTTGCCTGTAAAGTTTCTTTTGAGAAATCAACCGATAGTCTTATGGGCACTCCTTTGTAGGTAACTGTCTCCTTTTCTCTTGCTGCTTTTAAGATTCTCCCCTTATATTTAAACTTGGGTAACTTAATTATGATATGTCTTGGTGTGCTCCTCCTTAGGTCCAACTTCTTTGGGACTCTCTGGGCTTCCTGGACTTCCTAGAAATCTATTTCTTTTGCCAGATTGGGGAAGTTTTCCTTCATTATTTATTCAAGTAAGTTTTCAATTTCTTGCTCTTCCTCTTCTCGTTCCAGCACTCCAATGATTCACATGTTGAAGCACTTAAAGTTGTCCCAGAGGTGCCTAAGCCTCTCCTCATTTTTTTCCATTCTTGTTTCTTCATTTTGTTCAGATTGGATGCTTATTTGTTCCTTTTGTTCCAAATCATTGATCTGAATCCTGGTTGCCTCTCCTTCACTGTTGATTCCCTATTTATTTTCCTTTATTTCACTCTATGTAGCTTTCATTTCTTCCTTTATTTTGCATCCATACTCAATCATTTCTGTGAGCATCCTGATTACCAGTGTTTTGAACTCTGCATCAGACAGGTTGTCTATCTCCTCGTCGCTTAGTTCTCTTTCTGGAGTTTTGATCTGTTCTTTCATTTGGGCCATATTTCTTTGTCTCAGTGCACCTATTACATGTAAGAGGGAGAGCCTTAGGTATTTGCTAGGACAGGCAACCCTCTTTGCTGCATCAGGCACTGTACATGAGCGAGGGATCTAAAGGGAACAATGCCACTCACTCAGCTCTTGTCCCACTTTCTGTCACTTCCCTCACTTCCCACAAGGGGATTGTGCCCTTGCAGGTGCTGATTCTCAGGTGGGTAGGTTTGTGTTCATTTTAGGACCCTGTGGGTCTCTCCAACAAACTCTCCAGGGAGTTTCTCCTGCCACCAGAAGCCCCACAGATTTTTTTTAAGCCTGGGGTTTTGAGTCTTTAGTTTCCCATTCTGAAACCCTGGGTTTCATGATCTGTCTTGCTCCCCCACTGTTCCCCCAGGCTTGTCTGCATCCAATTGTGGAATTGCCCACCTGGTCCTCCAGCCACTGTCTTGCCATGAGTCCTATCCACCCGGCTGCCCGTCTCTGCCCCTCACACCATCTGGATGAATATTTCTTTAACTCCTTGGTTGTTGGACTTCCATGCAAATGTTTTTCTGGCAGTTCTGGTTGTTCTTTGTTTTTAAATTGGTTGTTAACCTTCTTTTGGTTATGTGAGGAGGTGAAGCATTTCTACTGATGCCTCCATCTTAGCCAGAACTTCTAATGATTTCCTGAACTGGAGACCATTTAGTTTGTGGGAGTTTGCAGGACCATGCCCAAACCTGAGCCACACCAGTCAGGGCAATATTCCTTTTTAAAATATATATTTTATTGATTGTGCTATTAGAGTTGTCCCAATGTTCCCCCTTTGCCTTCCTCTGCCCAGTAACCCCATTCCTTTGGGTAATACCCACCTCTTTTTCATGCCCATGGTTCGTGCATATAAATTCTTTGGCTACTCCATTTCCTATACTATTCTTTTTTAAAAACTTTATTTACATATTTTATTTTTATTTATTTTTTATTGTTGTTCAAACACAGTTGTTTCTACTTTCCTCCCACCACCTTCCCCCACCCCACCCACCCCTAACTCCTATCCTAAATCCTACCCACCTTTCACTTTGTCCATAGGTCCTTTATACTTGTTCCTTGATGACTCTTCCCTTTCTTTTCCCCGTTATCTCTCTTCCCCTTCCCCCTCCCCTCTGGTTACTGTCAGTTTGTTCTTTATTTCAATGTCTCAGGTTATATTTTGCTTGCTTGTTTGTTGTGTTGATTAGGTTCCTCTAACAGGTGAGATCATGTGGTACTTGTCTTTCACCACCTGGCTTATTTCACTTAGCCTAATGCTTTCCAGTTCCATTCATGCTGTCGCAAAGGGTAGGAGCTCCTTCTTTCGCTGCATAGTATTCCATTGTGTAAATTTTCTACATTATTCTTAACATCCCCCTGCCTACTCTGTACCTACCAATTTGTACTTCTAAATCCCTGTACTTTTCCCCCCATTCTTCCTTCTCCCAAGTGGTAACTATCCAAACGAGCTCCATATCTATCATTCTGTTTCTGTTCTGCTTGTTTGCATAGTTTGTTTTTAGATTCAGTTGTTGATAGTTGTGAATGTATTGTCATTTTAAAGTTCATAGTCTTGATCTTTATTTTTTTATATAATTCCCTTTAACGTTTCATATAATAATGGCTTGGTGATGATGAACTCCTTTAACTTTACCTTGTCTGGGAAGCACTTTATTTATGCTTCAATTCTAAATGATAGCTTTGCGTGATAGAGTAATCTAGGTTGTAGGTCCTTGCTTTTCGTCACTTTCAATACTTCTTGCCAGTGCCTTCTAGCCTGCAAAGTTTCTTTTCAGAAATCAGCTGACAGTCTTATGGGAACTCTTTTATAGGTAACTATCTGCTTTTCTCTTACTGCTTTTAAGATTCTCTCTTCATCTTTAAACTTTGACATTTTAACTGGGATATGTCTTGGTGTAGGCCTCTTTGCACATATCTTATTTGGGATTCTCTGTGCTTCCTGGACTTGTATGCCTATTTCCTTCACCAAATTAGGGAAATTTTCTTTCATTAGTTTTTCAAATACATTTTCAATTTCTTCCTCTTTCTCTTCTCTTTCTGGCACCCCTGATTTGAATGTTGGTACATTTGAAGTTGTCCCAAAAGCTCCTTCCCCTATCCTCACTTTTTCAGATTCTTTTTTCCTCTTGCTGTTCTGATTGAATGTTTTTTCTCCTTTGTGGTCCAAATCATTGATTTGATTCTTGGCTTCATCCATTCCCCCATTGATTTCCTATAAATTTTTCTTTATTTCACTTAGTGTAACATTCATTTCTGCTAGGATCTTTTTTAATGATGTTGATGTACCCAATGACTTCCTTGAGTATCCTAATAACCAGTGGTTTGAACTCTGCACCTGATAGATTGCTTATCTCCATTTTGTTTAGTTCTTTTTCTTGAGTTTTGTTCTGTTCTTTCATTTGGGTCATATCTCTTTGTCTCTTGATTTTGGCAGCCTCCCTGTGTTTGTTTCTATATATTAGTTGAGCTGCTTTGACTCCCTGTCTTATTAGTGTGGCCTATTGTAGAAAAGTGCCCCTGTAACTTTGATGAGGCAGAGACTTCGGTAATCACCATGGTGGGTCAACCCATGTGAACCACGTTGATGGAGTCTCAGATATGGTGTCTACTTTGTGGCTCTGTGTTGGGAAGGGCTCAGAAAAGAGACAATGGCTGCCATCGGGACTGTGAAGTTTGTTCTGGGAGGGAGCTGTTCCCCTGGAACTTGCCCTGATGCCAGACACAGTTTCTCCCTGATGTAATGGGTGCCCTTCCAGCTACTGCCCCAGTGCTGGAGCCTAGAGGGAGTGAGTCTGCATAAGTCCTAGGTCTGCTGTGGGCCCTTTAAGAGGAAATGACTGAGAATCCTGCAGTTTCTTCAGCCACCCCAACCCCCACTGGTTTTTACAGTCAGAAATTATGGGGACTTATCTCCTGGCACTGGAACCCTGGGCTGGATGGTCTGATGTGAGGCTGAGATCCCTTGCTCCCAAGATATCCCTCCCAATTTTTATCTACCACACGCGGGTGTGGGACTGTACATTTTGCATATCCACATTTCCATGTCTCCGTGTCTCTGCTCCTCCTACCTGTCTGAATGAATGTGACTTCTTTAATTCCTTGGTTGTTGGACTTCCACACCACTCAATTTTCTGATGATTCTGAGTGATAGTTATTTTATAGTCTAGTTATAATTTTTGCTGTGTTTCTGAGGGTAGGTGAGCCATGTTTACCCATGCCTCCATCTTGACCAGAAGTCCAGGGCAATATTCTTTATTATCCCAGTTATTACAGCTATAATTCATTCAGCTAATTTGTCTCTCCCTGAAACAAATCAACCCAGTCCATCATCAAACTGTGTATAAGATTTCTGTGTACTAAAAACTATATGAAATATCTGTCGACCTGTGTTTTCCTTGGCCTACATATTACTCAACAGTAGTTGATAGAGTTTTGGTTTGTTTTTTTATATCAACTGGATGGCTTTTACCCCTTTTGGCTACATATTTTTTGTTGACAAACACTTCCTAGAGACACCACAGCATTAGGTGATATCACCTTCCACCAGCATGCGTCTTTCATCAAAGTATCCCCGTTGCTATGATACACATAAGTAATTGCAATCCTTTTGTTTATAAATCTGTGCCTTGTATTAAACATTCATGGCATCTATACAGTGAACAAAAATACACAAAGTATTCCACCTCTAATGAAAGTTTAATCATGATCTGATAGCAGGGGCTTACAGAGAGCCCAGGGCAGCAACTGCATGGCACGATCTCTTTGCTGGTCAAAAGTAGGGGTAGCACTCTTTACCTGGCCGTCTGTGCTAGCCATCGCTTCTCTACTGCCAGACTTCTCTCTCATCTTGACTACTTCCTTCTTCCAATTATTTACATCATATAATTCAATGGCTATGGAGGTCTCGGACCAGGAGCAAATCTCCCAAGAGCTGGATTTGGAGGAGATAACTAGGAAAATTTCATTTCTTGACAAATGGAGGGAAATCTTTAGTTATCACAGGTAAGATGTTCTCATTTTCTTATTTTTCTAGAACCAGAGGGATTTTAAGTGTTTAAGTAACCAGCTTTCTTGCTTGCTACATGAGAAGTCTCCATTATAGATTTGCATTAAAAACACCGCAGTTCTAACGATTTTCAGAAAAAGACTTCACTAGCAAGGTTGGGATTGAGGTTTGAGGATGTGATGGTTGACTAGAGTGAGTCATTTTCTTGATGTTTCCTTTTTCATTTTTAGATTGGGAACCAATAATACAACTTCTCAGGTAACTACTTTTCTCAAAGACAATGTGTTTTCCTCTAGTTGTTTCTTCAAACAACCATGTTAACAGCAAAATCTGCACTTATTCTACACACATAATGTCACTCAGGCACCTAGCATTTAACATGTGAAAACACAAAACTGTAAAGCCTGTTGAAGATCTTTTCTTGTGCTTTCTTTTTTCATAAAAATCTCTTCCTACTTTTCATCATTAAGAGCACCATATGGTTATTATTTTAGAAAAAAGTAATATTAGAATCTAGAGTTCCTACACTTGTGAAATAACGCTCTATATTCTGACAACAAAGTGCTTCAGTGTCCCTGAAGAAAAATAGTTTTGAAAATACTTATCTTTATTCAGCTTCTGAGAAATCATTTTCCTTCGCCATTTTCAAAGGAGAGAAAAATGACTGTATTCTGGTGTTGAAAAGGCATTTTAAAATCTGTTATACAATATAAAGTGAAAAATGTTCATAACTCATGTCACCTGAAAAGGTTAGGAGGTGATAGACTGTATTTCAGATTCTTATTCAATCACTGAACAAACATAGCACAAATATTACGGGGATTTTCAGTAGTACATGATATGATCAAACAATTGAATTATTAATATTTTAACCATAACACTAAAGCATCTTGTCCCAGTAACCTGTGATCAAAGCCTTATTTGTGCTACTCTTTTAATATAGTATAAATTAGAATCAGGGAGACAGGGAGACAGTTTCGTCCTGGAAGTACTAAATGGAGATAGCTACCATTTGAGGGAATAGAATACTCAAATGATAAAACAATCTATAAATAAATAAATAAACAAACAAATAAGTAAATAAATAAATACCAAGCTATGCCTCACACAGGTGGAGGAAACCCCCTGGCACAAAGGGAAAGATTTTCCATGTGATTTACAAAAATGTATCTTATCACATCAGTAGTCTGTGACTTGGATGCTGTGTTTCTGAGATAAGAGAGCATCTTCGCCTCTAGGAAGCCAGAAACACTGAAAAGGCAGTTTCCTTCATGCTTCAGCTACCAATAGGTCAGATTTGTTTCATGACATCAGTGTAGAAGTGAAGGAAATTGGAAGAAGAGTTGATGCTAACTTATGTTTAAATACCATAAAATTAGTCAAGGAAAATAAAAATAGATGTTTTTCTTTAAAGATGGGGGGTGAATTTTTTTTAAAGAAGCAAACTATACTCACTTATTGGGGAATGGGAATCTGAGAGGATTAAGTGAAGGTGGCCTGACTTCATTTATTGGCCAGTTAACGACATAATGAAAAATATCTCATAGAGACCAAAAAGATTCAGTCATTGTTTATAAAATGCTGTCCTCTCAAAGCAAGACACAGTGACATTTATATTCTCCCCTAAACATAATTTCCACTGAAGGTCTTGAGAGCATTAATTATGTTTGCATAATTAATAAAAATCAAGAGGTTCCATTTAACCTCTTCAAATCACCTAAAACTTATGAGCAACACTTTTGACACAGACACTGGGATTTTTCTGCCTCTTTTATTGCCGCTTATCACAATTTTTAGACATCTTGAAAAGGGAGACAACATTTTCTGAAAAAACACATTTCAGAGAGAAAGAAAGAAAAGGCGGGGAAAGGTTGTCACAGCTCTGTTCCCTTTGTTTTTGGTGGTGACACTTTGCGCAGAATCCTGAAGGCAACCGTGCCTCTGCTGCTGAAAGGGAAGATGGGCCAGGAATACCTCAGCCCAAAGGACAAGGACACTTGACAGCGAGTAGCCTTTGTTCTTTCCCCAGCCCCTCCTCTCTCATCTCTTCAAAACCAGGTGGCGTTCCTGTCTCCCCAGCAGTGGCTGTGGTGAGTATAGCTTGTCAATTAAGCATGAAACGAAACATAATCTTCCCCAAACAACAAGCCTGGGTAATCCTATCTGCTGTCATGTGAGGGTGTTATTGAAGATAAGAATACAGATGGTTGTTATTGGTAAAAGGAGAATATCATTAAAATGACTTATTTATAGTATTTTTCAAGGACACTGGTGATGTTACAGTCTTCTCCTTTCAAACTCCGAGTCTCTCTTTATTCACTTCCTCGATTTGACAGTTAAATTTGAGGGAGTAAGAGAGCTCAAGTCAAATAATTCACTCTGTAAGGTTGGGTAAGTCAGCCAGTGAGCACTACAAATGCATAAGACAACATTGATGGGTGAGACAGGACCCTGTCCAAGTGTGGGCAGGAGGGAGGGAGGCGGGAGACCTGTGCCAGACCCAGTCCTGGGGCCAGAGCTAATCTCAGGAAAGAAAAGTTTTCTGGGGCTGCCAACTGATATGCATATTTGAAAAGAACCCAACATTTGAGGATCCAAGTGGATCTGGGAGCTTCTGGTCCTAAGGACCACTTGCTCAATTCAAAATTTTGCCAGATAAGTGAAGCACTGAGATGGAGACCCAGCTAGGAAACACAACTAGCAGCAACTCATTGGACCAAACAGGCCAGGGCTGGATGCAAGGCCTTGGCAAACGTCCCAAGGACCAGCTGTCATGGTCAAAGAGGAATGCTAGGAACTGGGAAAGCTTAGCCAGGGGTGGAACCAGAAAAACAGCACCAGCTCCAGTGAGAGATCCCTCCAATTGCACAGCCCTCCAATGTAGCCCTCACATTCACCCGATCCCCTAACTTCACACTACATTCTAGAGCCTCAGGCAGAGACCTCTCCCTGGGGGCCCTAAGAACAAGAGAAAGAAGCAGCACTTCCTTCGTGAGTACAGGCTGCCCTCCACCTGGGCATGGGGGCAGAAACCTCCCCAGACCGGCCTGGTCATCTGAGCAAAGACCAGCAACACTTGCCCTGTCAGGCCTACTGTGTGCTTACAGCTCCACGGTCCTTGCGCCGCACACATGGCCTCTGCTGAGGGGGGTCTAGGGCCTGGAACCCCTTCTGGAGAAACTACACAGTTTCCATCTGCTTTTTGAGCAGAGACCGAGCTGGCCTGGACTATAGTATTTCCAGTTCTCAATATAGCTTTTTTTTAAGATCCCCCAGATGAAACAGCATCAGCTACAGGGACTCCAGCCCCCCAGTTGTATTTTATCATGCGTAATCTCCCAGGCTTCACAGAGGAGCTCTCCACTGTCACGTTTGTTCTTTCTTGTCAAAAATCTTTCCACCTCAATTCACCTTCCCTCTTCTGCTCAAATGCCAGATGTCACAGGAGAATAAGTCAGCAGGGCTCTCAGAAGACATTACTCTTTGCTCATTGGCCTCACAGCCCCTGGGTGGTACCTTAACCTGTGTCTTAGATACCTCACGAATCCTCTCCTTGTGGGTAATGAAGACAGGTGACGCATCACCCTGTTAGTGCCCAGCCTCTGAGGTCAGACTACCACACTGTGCCAGAAGACAAAAGTTAGAGCAACTGCCTGTATTTTACTGGACAAGATAACGCTTTTAATGAACAATCTCTAATAAAAATATGTATGTGTATATATCTGGAAATAGGCTGCTTTCTGTGTGAATGAGAGAGAAAACCAAGATTCCGTATTGGCATTTGTCTGCCTATGCATTCGGAAATTCCAGAAGACTTCACGATGTGTGACCGTGGGGGGAAGAATGGGCACAAGAGGCGTGGGTGGGAGGGAGTCTGCTCAGCTGCCTTTTTGTACTCTGGATTTTGAACCATGTGAAAGTACAATCTATTTTTAAAAACACACATACAAATTTTAAAAATAGAAAAAGCATTCACAGATGCTTCCAAGGTCCTCTAGTCTCTCTGTATGTCTCTCTCTGTATTTCAGAGACAGGAGAATCTGGGTCTGAATTCTCTCATTTCTCTATAAACACAAAAGTGATGCAATTGAAGACCTTCCCAATGACTTTTCCAAGGTAATTCTCTACCTTTGGAAAAGGCAGGGAAACAAAAGAACTGGACTACTGTAGCCTGAACCAGAGTTAATGGGGTATTAAGGAAGTCCAGGAAGTAGAGATAATTGATTTTTCTTAAAAAAAAAATGGACAGTTTCAGCATTAAACTACAGAAAACAAAACAAAAAAAAAAAATGGACTTATTCCCATTATGTGGGCCAAATGATAGTGTGTCCTTTAAATAGTGGTAGCATTGATTAAACACACCCTGGGACTTGACGAGCTTTGGGATTCTGGATGCATGTGCTCCAGGCAGTGGTTTGGAAGCTTGACCAATTCTAATAGATGTTTCGGCAGTCGATGCAGCTGCCTGGCCAATTGTCAGAACTACTAACTCCTAATACCCACTTACAAATCCATTTTGTTGTCATTCTGCTGTTTTCTTTCCACCTTCTGTTTGAAGTAGGGATGCGTGGGATTTCCTGACATTAGCACACACTGTTTACTGGGAATCTGCTGAGAAAGTCGGTGTGGGTGAAGCACACTACATACCCTTCTTTTCCCTGGCTCTCCTGTTTCTCGCCTTTTTGATGCCCTATTTCCAATATCATAGCCTTCTTCGTCTCCCCAGCCTAACGTCTTATGGTGCGTGTGCTGCATGCAGTGAACTCCGCTCAAGAATGCTGGCCCAGGTGAGACTGAGGGCAGGGGAGTACCTGCCTCTGAGTTCTTCCACCAGACTCACTCCACTGCCTGCCTTCCCCCAGTGGCAATTTTTCATCCTCCACAACCAGGCTCTTCTCCAGGACCCAGCCTCTAACACAGTCCTGTAGCCCCTTTGTCAGCAGCCAATAATCAAACCCCTGGTGCATTTACAACACCACCCAGCGGGATTATACTACAAATGTCCTACCAGGAGAGCAAATATTTGGGGGAAGACACAGATGAAGCTGTAACAGAGCATAACAGGTAATGAGGTGCATTTTTGGGAGCAGGAAGCACAACCCAGTGGCCCCAGCATAAGGTCTGGCTAAGAGATGGGCCTCAGGAAGTATTAATTTGTTAATTCACTGCTCTGGACAATCTTCTAGTGAGACACCTGAGTGTGGGGTGGTGCGTATCATTCCTGTGCCACTTCAGATGCACTCTCTACCCTTCCCTCCCTTCTCCAACCTGCTCCCTGCCCAGGAGACTGACTGTGGGGGCTCTATCAACAATGCTGCCTCCTCCTCTTGCTTCCTGTTGAGTTTGACCAATGAAAGCTGTGGAGGGAGGCTGGAGGGGGGAAGAGAATGAAGTCAGGTTGCGCGTAGCTGGCTGGATCCTCCCCCTGCCCTGATGCAGTCACTCTCCTTCCCAGTTCAGGTAACCACGCTTGCCCCCTACTCTTTAGGTCTAGGGGAGACAACCACTTCTGAGTGCTGCTGGCCCTGGGACCCTGCATTAGATATTGTAGTTTCCGCATATGCAGCCCACATCTTTGTAAGCAGTCCCTGCATTATACTTTCCTCAAGTTACTTATCCTGAGTTGACAGTCCTGCTAGGACCCTGACTGGTACAAGTGGAAAGGCTTGCATTCAGGTCCGGGTACTGCCATTTACTAAGTATCTGACCTTGGGCACTCCACTTAACTGCTCTGGACCGCAAATCCTTTAACCATTAAATGAAAGGGTTGAATTAGATTTTTTTAAAATTATTTCACAAGTGCTTACTGTGAGCAACTCTGTACCAGGCGCTACCCCAAATGCTGACAAATCCATGGTGAACACAGTCAGGCCAAGAGCCTAGTACTGTATACAATGGGCTAGGAGAGAAATGTCTTCTCAGGACTCACTAATTCTAAAATCTCTGATTCCTTGATGGTCCAGTAATTTTTAAGGCAAGAAAAGATTGGGGGATAGAGCTTCAAAGAGAATGATTCCACTTCATGTTGGGTGGTAGGGGTTGGGTAGAAGAAGATGGACCAGGCTAGGTTGTCACAGGGAAGCTCTAAGCCCAGGGACAAGGGACAAGCAGCAGGGGTAAGTAAATTAAACCTGTTGGGAAGAATGATCCAGGACCCCTGCTTTTATGTGTGTGTGTGTGTGTGTTAATGATCATTATCATCATCGTCATCACTGCAGCCAGGAGAGAGGTATTCATTACAAAGCCTAGAAAAGAAACAGTGAAAAGAGAAAAACGATAAACTGTGCTTGATTGTATTAAATAACAATGATCACTACAGTCATTTGTTAGGACTATTTACCATTTGGGTCTGGTTACCAGGCAGCACAACAACATACGTGGATCACTGAATATGCATCAGGTTAATCTTGTTGTAAATTATATTTGATATGAAAGTAAATGGGTGAGATGAATGACCTTTGTTGTGATGCCAACCAGAGGGGTTTGGCCCAAGAGCCCTGCAGCCCCCTCTGCTCTCAGCCTCCCCCAGGTGCGTCTAGATGGTGATACTCTTTAAGTTGGAGGCGGCAGCTGGCAATAGAAAGAAGAAACGGTACGGTTCGGCTTGCAGAATTTTTCTAATTGAATATGTATTCTGAGCCTTCTCAGTCTCAAGAGTCTTAATCTTTCACATCGCTTCTCCTCCCTGATTCCTGCCAGTCTCTGGTCTTTTTCCATCTGTGTTAGGGCTTTCTTCCTACAGCACAAGATGTTCCAGAGCAGACAGGCTGTGTTTTCACAAAGGTAATAACACTCCAGATTTACTCAGCACTTCTGGGTCCCAAAGCCCTTTTCCATACGTCTTCTCTTTCAAGGATAGCCAAGATGCAGACCTAGCAGGGGTTCTCCCCATTTGGGGATAAGCAAATAAAGTCTTACTGAGGTTGGGCACTCGGTCCAAGTTCACATGGTCAGCAGGGAGCATAACTGGGCTTCTCTACACTGGTTAGCTTTTTTCTGTGCTATGTAGCCAGCCTTGTTGTCAGGGAGCACTTTCCATGATCTCAATCCTCTGCTTGGGAAATTCTGGGTTGGTGGCCCTCTTTGGCCATGGTACACACTGAGTCTATTCTTCTAAGAGCAGCCTCTGTGCCCACCTGCTTCCTGTCCTTGATTTGCTGTTGCCCTGACACACATATGGGTCATTTTTCCTTAAGTGCAGCTCTGGGCTCTTGCTCACCCTGAAATGCACCTGCCTCTAGTTCTCTGAAGAGACCATCTTCTCTTTCGAGGGTAGGAGCACAGATGGAAAAACTCCAGCCATGGAACCAGATCACGGTCTGACAAGGGGAAGACCATTCCAGATGCCTGCTTCTCCTGCATCTGTCCTTCCTAGAGACCTGAGAGCCTGCTCTCTCCACAGCCAGGAAGAGTTGTCACAGCTCTCTCTGGTCCCGTTGGGCTCCAGGTTCTTTGTCCAAGGCTCTGAATGCCAGCATCAGCTCCAAAGTACTTTCCAGTCTCAGTTTTCACTAACTTCCTGCCCTGAGGCCATGAAACACAAGTGTTCCAGTCCCACTGAACTACTCCTCGTGCCTTGACACCCTAAATACTGGGTGTGTATTTGCAGATCTTTCTCTCTGTCTGACCTGCCCTTGCTACAGGCAGTAGGCCCTCTGTGGCCTGTCCCAGACGGTGGGATGGGTGCCTCCGCTGATGCATGGCATGTGTCACCACATTAAATAACCTGAGTTAGTCATCTCCTGGGGCAGTTAGCCCCTGCTGCACTCTGGCAGGCCGGGCAGCACATGCTCACTCCTCTTCAACACTTCTCCCTCCTTCTTTAACTAGAAAGAGTGCGAGCTCGGATTGCATAGGCAACAGCTTCCAGCCGTCACTCAGCAACACTGTTTTGTTTCCATTACATTTTTTTATCCCGCATGCGAGTGATTTTCATTTAAGGAGGTGATATGGAGTCTCCCTTTTAAGTGATAACTTTCTAAGTTATAAACAATGGCCCAAACTAATGAAGTAGTTTAATTAAATAATGACTTGCACACAGAAATGACAGCATCATAGGCCGGCGCATATAGGGGAGAGCTGGGCAGGCAAAGCAGTGGGGTTAGAATGGACACAAATCCCAGCTCTTTGTCCATCAGCTAGGCGACCTTTGGCAAATATGTCTCTGTAAAAAGGGGATCATAATGTACCTGCCTCAAAGAATTGTATTAACATAGTGAACGTGAAGCACTTAGCTCAGTGTCCGGTGCATAGACAACGTTCAATAAATGCTAGATGTCATTTGCCAGCCTAGTAGAAAGGTCACCTCTTCCATGAAGCCCTCCTGGGTACCTACATCAGCATTTCTCTCTCCTTCCTTTGTTTTTTTCACGGTACTTTGCACCTGACTGCACTTGACTTATGGAACTTTCCACTTTCTGTCGTGTACACAGTTGTGCGGTATTAGACTTTTTACATGTCTGTATCCCACACAGGACCTCGCACATGCTATTAATACACCTCTGATTATGAATGGATTCCCTTTTTTGCATGTGTTTGGTTTACAAAAGCTTGTTTCCTTTTTTTTTTCTGGGGAAGTTTCAAAAGATAGTTTCCAAACTCAGCATACTATAGAGCATCCTGGAAAACCTTAAAGATTCTGGGTCAAGAAAACAGAGAGTATTTGTTTAATATCATTTAAACCACTATGGTACTCAGGCTGCAAACACAGAGTCCCGTCTATTCCTTTTTTTGTCTGGAGCAGGCACAAGGACCAGGCCGCAGCCTGGCATGTACTACAAGGGTGTGAAGGACAGATAGCTAGCAATGAAAGGGGAGACAGACATAAGGGACACAAATCAAACAGGGACAACGAGGAGTGTGGATGACACACTGAGCCTTCGGGACAAAATACCCTAAGTGAACCGGATGTGAATCTTTTGCACAGGACTTTACAATTAAAATAGAGAAGGGAGTAATATACAAGCCTGAGTGTAAGAAGGGGACAGCCCGTCTCTACGATTTCACGGGTTCACTTGAGACTGAATGATGAGGAATATGTCTCAGAAGAATCATCTTCATTTGAATTAACCATTTCTTTCCCCTCTTCCCAGAAGCTGCGGCACAGCCTCTTTGGGAATACAGTCCATACCTTCAGCTGTGACTGGGAAGAGGCCTGTTTCCGGTTCCACGCTCCTTTTTCTGACCTGGCTTTTGCTTTGGAAGCAGGAAAGGTAAGAGCAGGTGACAATTTTTAAAAGTCCCAATTCCATGCTCCTTATGTATGTTTCCTTTCATTCTCATGCACGTGAATGCATGCTTTTGTTACAATCACCTGTAGAAACATACTGAGAATCTAAAATTTAACCCTAAATGATAACAGACTGTTTAAAACGTACTGTCTGGGCTGTAGCAAGACTCAAACTCCTTTTTCTCCACCCTCCCACCTTCTAAATTCTAGCTTTCCTGGCTCTTTTCTCCAAGTCCTAAGCATCCCCAAGGACATCAAGGCAGGAGGAGATCTAGCAACTTCTTTCTGGCTTTTTAAAAACCTCAATAATTCATGTCATTGATCAGCAGTCACAGAATTTCAAGAGCTAGCCATCTATTTCCTTACCTCCTACAAATCTAAAAGCTCGATATGAAGCAGGGGCATTGTGGTGGCCGGTGGAGGAGGGCACATACCCCAGGTACCAGTCTACAGGCCTCCACAAGAAGCTGCTCACTGCATACTCTCGCCTGCTGGGAGCCCATGGGGAGGGATGGCACAGTGTGGCACAATGTCCCTTGCTAAGCCTAGGAGATGCTATATACCAGGAGGAAAAAAGGCTGCACAGAAAAATAGATCATGACATCCATTTTCAAGAGTTCTCTCTTGTACTGCAAGCACTGAGAGGCTCTGTTAAAATTGTAAGGCCCTGCTTCCAGCCTCACTATTCATCTTGGCCTTCCCAGGGAGGTGCCCGGAGCATTCAGATGGCTGTACAAGGATCCATCATCAAATACTTGTTGTTTACAAGGAAAGGGAAAGACTGTAACTTCCACAGGTAAGAGGCCCCTGAGAAGTACTTGGAAAATTACTCATTGCCTGAGAATCTTCATATGCTAAATAATAGCAGAAAATCCCTTGGGTCCCCTGAGGAAGGGGACTTGCCCCTCAGACAGAAATGGGGCTGGTTCTCCCAGAGGGGCTGGATTTCACAACTTAGGGGGGCTTTCCTGGAGTCACTCTCAAAGTTCAGTTACAGAATACTGCTGACAGTTTGTAATGCTCCACTGCAGACCACCCTGTCAGGTAAAATGAAGCACCAGGCCTCAGGTGGCCTTACTTGACAATATTTGATGAGAAGCTTCAACCTAGCAATTCCAGAAAGGAACAAAAGGGCAATGAAAAACCTGATAAATGAAGGATTAATCCTCCTATTTAACCAGGCTATCAAAGTACAGTGTTTGGTCATTGCCTATTTAAAAAATCCATTCAAATTGCTGTATTCTTAGAAGTTAACAAGCCCCTATCACTTGCAGAGCTCTATGCTAGATACTATAGAAACTGCCACTCAGTAAAAGGCATCTATCTGCCCTTACCCGAGATAAGTTATCGCCGGAAACTGGAACTAAAAGTACAATGTGTTCTACCATGGTGCATTGCCAGGTTCCCCAGAAGCAGAGCTAAAGCTGGGAATTCTTTACACAAGGGGTGTCGGAAGGGTGTGCCCCCAGGAGAAACCTGGGAGAGAGTGTGGGAAGCCCGGCATAACAGGAGAAGCTGCAGAAGAAGAATACGGTTTCTGGGGCACCTCTGGCGTGTCACTGGCCCATCTTCAGCTAAGGGAGCCCTGCCTACGGGCTGTCCTGCAGGAGGGGGCACAACTCCTAGTCACTGCTGGGCCAGGCAGCTCCAGTGCTTCAGAGAAGGTTGAAAGCAGGAGCCAGTAGTAGCAGAAATGGAAGCAGCTGTCTAAAATAAAAGGGATCCCAGGGAATCAAGACAGAACACACACAATATTCGGGCACAAATGTAAAGCATTTAACACAGTGCTGGCAGGAGCAACTACTAAATGCATAGTAGTGAGTAACTGCTTTGAGAGACCTGCTCCATGAAGCCTCCCTGAACCTCCCCAGTCACACGTCCCCCCTCCTTCTGTATGTTCATAGCACTTTCTTTAATTCTCATCCGCCTCCAACGAGGGTTTTGGAGTGTGAGATGCCTTGTTACTTGTTTCCTCGTTGCCACAGAACTAGATGGAGTCTATAAACTATTACCGAATTCATTAACAAAACTCTATCATATGTTTCCTCCTGAGGACAACAGTTGTCAATGTAAAATGCTGAGGAAACAGGCAGAGTAAAGGTCTACCACATAAAAATGAGTTCCCATCTCCCGGGAGGTTTGGCAGCCTGGGATTGTTACTCAGTGGAGTGGAGTGGTTAAGACTAGGGTGTCAGGAGCCAGGTTGCTGCATTCAAATCACTGCTCTATCACTTTAAAGAGGAATGGCCAGGGGTAAATTATTCAACCCCTCTGTCTTACTTTCCTCACCTCTAAGGTTGGAGTAGTAATAGTATCTACCGCCAGGTTGTTGTGAGGATTCAATGAGGAGATCTGTGTGAAGAGCTCAGAACAATGCTGGGCAGAGTGAGTGTCAGGTGTGAGCTCCAGGTTAGTGAGGACAACCTGAAGTGGGGCCTCCAGGGATGCACAGGATGTGATCAGGCAGAAAAGACAGACATGGCGTGCAGAGTAAAGGCAGACAAGCACATGAGCAAACGTGGGAAATGTGTTCGGGGGACTGGTCCATCTGGGGCAGAGGGTTTACAAGATAGAAATCTGGGAGATAAAACAAGAAGAATTGTTCGGGGCTATGCTCGGAAAGGCCTGTGTCATTGGGTTAAAGAGCTAGGATCAGTCCCTGCTGGAGTTCAGGACAGTGTGGGACTTGGTGGGGACAAGAGCGCACAGGGTGGGACTGGCTGAGGTTACCAGGAGAAACAGCATGTGCTGCAAGGATGCCAGCTCCGGTTGCAGTTGTAGCAGAGAGGGCAAAGTCCTCCAGGACATTCTTGCAGTGTAGGCTGATGAAGGAACCAAATAGACCCACCTTGTATTCAGAAGAGTGCATAGAAGTGGAGGCTCCAGCACTCGGCTGAGTGACAGTCCATTCCCTGGCTTTCCTGCCCCACCTCCCGCCCTGTAGTTTGTGTGCAATAAGCAAGCAGGAGCAGAAGCAAGCCCTGGCTGTGGCCCTCGCTGGTATCCTGTGGGCTGCAGGAGAAGCTCAGAAGGCCACCCTCTGTCTTATCACTGAGGACACTTATGTCACTTCGACTCCTGACTACGCTGCAGACAATTTCACTGAGCGGGTGAGTGCACTCCTGCCTGTCCCCCAGAGAAAGGACTGATGAAGCCTGAGTAGGTACTTGACTCACCACAAAAATGGAGGCGGAGCCCCATGGATGCTCCTGTAAGTGTCTGATGTGGCCAAAGGCACCGTCCAAAGAGGCAAGGATGTAAAAGGTCCAAGGGTTGTAATAGAGAATCCAGCTACGAATTTCTCCTTCCAGAATTCACCATGGTCAGGAATGTCCCATACCTGAAATCATCATGAACTGCATTTCCATGTCCACTGTCTTAAACATAGCTAAATTCTACCTATTAGGAAAAAAATCTGTTTATGGTTTTACTGCCCAAGGTATTATATTGATTTAAAACCGAGGGAGGTAAAAGTGAGGCCAGTAGCCACCCAACTTACCCTGTGTGTTTTACCTGGCCTGTGTAGGATGATATGTCGGTTTTTAGCAATGGGATTTTGCAATGAAACAAAAACCTCCCTTGAGGTAATAACAGTGGCACCTTATGGATGTGACTTTCATCTTCCTTTTCATTTTTATCTCCTATTCCTGATTTATAGCTCCAGCTGTTTGAAGTTTTAGACAAAGAAGCCACTGAGAAATTCATCTATGATCATTTACAGTGTGTAAGTGTTTAAGCATTGAGATAATTCTTTTATGTTGAACTGATCTTACAGGAATCTTCTTTCTTTTACAAAGTGTATTTTTAATGATGCTTGGTAAAAAACCCAGATCATCTTGAGGGCTCAGGAAAGGCAGAACAAGAGAAAGGAAGCCCACCTCTCCCTCCTTGCAACCTGGAAAGAGGCAGCTCACACACAGACCACTCAAAAATGCTTCTTTCTCCATGGCTAATCAAACCTAGAAAATAATACTATAGAGGGCATATGCCAAGTTTTTTTTTTTTTTTGTGGGAAGAGAAAACATTAAAGCAGTCTTGCCTCATCTAATGAATAAAACACAAAAGTGGTAGCCAACTAAGGCTCTAGCCTGACTCGCCAAAATGACCATTCGCACTGACTCCAAAGAGATTACTTTGGTCTGAAAAAGGTGGCCTTGTTTCACCTCTGCTGTCAGCATCTTCCATACAATGTTATCGCCTGGTTGGGGAGGGGACACAGGGAAGGACAGTAGTTGTTGAAAATAGAAGTTTTGTTTGTTTGTTTGTTTGTTTGTTTAAGATTCCTCTGCAGAGTAGGGAATAAAGGTTGGTTTTCTGAACAATGAGGACTCTACAATGTGAATGAAGGGGACACTGAAGTGAGCAGGGCGACCCTGAAGCCATACAGTTTTGGACTGTACAGAAGGGGGAGCTGTGATCCCTGAAGCTCACTGCTCCATTCCGTTCAAAGGCTCCAGGGGCGGAAAACTTTGGCAGGAGTTCTCAGCCACGCTAACTACACAGGATCATGGTTAAACTGGTTCCCCTGGGTCTTCCTCTCCCAACATCTCACAGGTCTGCACCGTGGGCAGAAGAATGGCCCCCCACAGATGTCCATGCCCTGGCCCCCAGACCTGTGAATATTCCATCACATGGCAAAGGGGAATTAAGGTTGCTAATCCACTGACTTTAAAATAGCGAGCACAGCCTGGGTTACCCAGGTGGGCCCTACGTAATCACAGGACCCTTAAATGTGGGGAGGAAGGCAGAAGAGAGGGGAAGAGTGATGTGCTGTGAGAAGAGTCTCACCATTGTGGCTGTCTTTGAAGACGGAAGGTGGGGACCATGAACCAAGCACTGTGGAGAGGGCTGCTGCAAGGTGGAAAGGGCAGGAAACAGACTCTCCCCCAGAGCCTCCAGAAGGAGCGCAGCCTTGCGGACATCTTCATTTTTGCCTGGGGCGACCCATGTCAGACTTCTGACCTCTAGAACTGCAAGATTTGCATTATTTAAACTACTAAATTTGTTATAGCAGCAACATGAAACAATAAACACTGTGTGACAGATTTTTAATACCCGACAGGAAATGTTAAGCTGGAAGCCTGCTTAGAGATTCCTTCTTGTGGGCCAGAGATGTTTAATGGGTTACACAGATAGAGAGGAGCCATGTGAGAAATAAATGATCCTTGCATCTAGAAGAGGCAATCCCTTCCCGCTCTGTCTTCCAGCTCTTCAACTCAGTCCTGGGAGAGTCTGATTCAATAGGAAGGACCCCCTCCCACTTCCGCCCATTTGCAAGGGATTCTTTGGCCTTGAGAATCAGAAGATCAGAGCTGAAGCTACTCATGGGCTTTCCCCATCAAAGACGAAGAGTGGAGCTGGAATCCATAATAAAAGCCCTAAGCAGAAGCAGACTGCCCAGCACAGGTGGGCTTCACACAAGAGCTGCCTATGTCGAGCCAACCCAAGCTGACCATTCCCATAGCCACACTGTGGAAGAGCTGGCACCATTTCCTGAGAAGGCGCAAACCACGGCCAGAGGCTGCTCACTGTGATCGGCCCCCATTCAGGCCTTTTCACCAAACATCATTCACTATCAAAATGTACCCGTGTACACAGATCTCAAGCTAGATAACTAAGGGCTACATCTATTGTTATAGGTTGAATTGCATCCCCCCAAAAATATATGTTTAAGTCCTAACTCCTAGTACCTGTGAATGTGCTCTGATTTGGAAATAGGGTCTTTGCCTATCTGATCAAGTTAAGATAAGGTCATGCTGGATTTAGGCGGGCCCTAATCCAATGACTGGATTAGGAAGGAAATTTGAATTTAGACCCAGACATGCAGGGAGAACACCACATGATAATGGAGTCAGAGACTGGAGTGATGCAGCCCCCAAGCCAAGAGACACCAGGGACTGCCAGCAGCCACCAGAAGCTGGGAAGATCGAGGAAGGACCCTCCCCCAGGCCTGCAGAGAAAGCATGGCCCGCTCTGACACCTTGATTTCAGACTTCTGGCCTTCAGAATCACGAGAGAATAAATTCCTATTGTTTTAAGTCATTCAAATTTCTGATCATTTGTTATAGAAACCCTAGGAAAGCAATATACTTACATCTGCAATGTTAACCCACACAGTATTATATTTTTAAAAATTTGAGTCAGTAACAGTTAAAAACAATCAGAAAATTCCACATATAAACCTGGATTTTAGCTTTTCTCCCCAGACCATAAAATCTGGCTGCTCTGAACCTATAGCTTGGCATGGCCTCAATGAACCGGCAGCGACTCCCACTAGACAAGTTGAGAAAGACTGAATGATGTGGCCTCACAGGTGGAAAGGACTCTGCCGGTGTGATTAGGTTCAAGATTTTGAGATGGGGAGATTATCCTGGTTTATCCCAGTGGACTCAATGAATCATCAAGGCTCTGGAAGGAAATGGGATGGCAGGAGAAGAAGAGAAAGAGACGAGAGGCAAAAACAGAGGAAGAAGAGGCTATGTGATGTGGGATCCTGGGCCAAGGAACAAGGACGGCTTCTAGAAACTGGAAAAAGGAAGGAAACGGAGTCTCCCATAAAGCCTCCAGATGGGACTCAGGCTTGCCAGCTGTTTGAGTTGAGTCCAGTGACACCCAGGTTGGGCTTCTAACCTCCAGAACTGAAAAATGATAAATTTGTGTTATTTTAAGCCCCCAAGTTTGTGGCAATTTGCTATGGCAGCAATAGAAAACTAATGCACACGTGTTCTCCAGGTTGCCTCAGGCCCCAGCCCTCCGCATTTCCCTCCCTCACGGCCTGCAGGATACCCACTGGGGTCCTGTCTGGCTCCTATGGCACAGGAATTTGACCTTCTCCCAGGTCACAGATAACCAAGGGGATGAATGAATCCATAAAAGGAAGAGCACAGGTGTCTTAGACAAAGCCCTCCTGATACAATGCCTCTAAAGGAGAGGCGTCAGCCCTGCGCACCTCAAAAGCCAGCCAAGGAGCTTCTTTTCAGCAGGTAGAGTATTGACAAAAAACTAACGTAAGGCCCACTAAGGAGAGGCCCTGAATGTCGGTTGGTCAATTTGGATTTGACCCTGGATATCACAGGGCACCTTCAGAAAGTTATGAGCAGAAAAGCAACCTGACCAAGGAAAAAGACAGATGAGAAGTGCCTTAGGGAAGAACAGACACTGGATCTAGCATGTTCCAAGAACCAAGGTAGGAATTGTGATTTACGTCATTTCGCTTTTGCAACAAACCTGGAAAAAGATATTCTTATCTGCAATTGCAGATGAGGAGATTGCAACTCAAAGACGTTAAATAACTAGGGGTTAGTAAGTGGGAGAACTGGTTTTGAACCCCGGTCTGAAGAACTCTGAGCTATTTCTGTAAAGCCTCTCTGCTCCCCAGAGTTTAATGAGGAACCAGGAGGGCTGCACTGACTGAGAAGAAGCTGGAAAAGGGGGCCAGCCAAGGGCAGGGCTGGGACCTGGGCTAGGATGGATGGCAGGAAAATGGAGAGGAAAGATATGCTACATCTCAGCCGTGATTTGAAGAGAATCACAAGATAGAAGTGGAGGAACAAAAGATAGGTTGAAAGCCAGGAGACTGAAGGTGCCTTTGGTAGGCATGAGGCAAGGAAGGAGAATGCATGTGAGAGTGAAGATAGATCTGGGAAGCTGGGAGAGTGCCAGCTGTCCTTTAAGCAGTTGGAAGACAAAACTCGCCAGCTATAAATCCTGAGCCCATGCCCACAGACATACATAGCTGCATTGCTTGTAGGCAAATGTGCTTTTCTTTTGTTTTCCAAACAGTTCAGTGGGGAAGGGAGCCGTGGGGTCATCCTGTTTCTTTACAGCCTGGTCTTCTCCAGAACTTTCGAAAGGTAAAGTCTACACATATTTGCACAGGTATTTCCTATAGCTCTGGAATCACATAAGCTGTGTACACTTGGGTTGGAAAATATTTTTATGCCCTATTGGAAACATGAGTGCAGTTTTTTTCTGGTGGATACTCTTCTGTTGGTACATCCTTTTCTGTAGTCAGTTTGGGTAAGCGGATGTTATCGAGAAAGCTTGAATCTGGTGCAGTAATAGGTTTCTTCTTTTTGTGGTTATAAATATTGGCCGACAACAAAGATTATTTGTACAGTGGTCCTGAAACTTCTCTTTTTTATACCACCATCACATTTTTGTAGCCTATGTATTATTTGCTTAAGTTTTATTTAAATCAACACATATTTGAATATCAACTTCTTTCTAAACTTCATTATCCCTTAAATCATGTATTTGCTGTATTAAAGAAAATATGTGTTAAACACATCACTCTAAAAATTTTTAAATGCTCATATCTATACCATCCAAAATCATACCATACTTTGGAAAACACTGCCCTGAATCATGCCTGATACCTCCAAAGCACTCACCATGCTTGACCCAAGTCTTTAGGTCTTATTTACAGAAGGGCTTGACCTCTAATTCTGTGAATAGGTTCTTTCAAGAACACATATAGCTCTCATACCAGCACTTAGCACCTCCCTCTGGGTGACAGCAGGAGCCACTTGGCACCTTGACTTTAACATTGTCCGGGGTAGAAACCCGAACCCTGCTCTCTGATGAGACAGTAAAGGCTGCCCTTCTATACCCAAGAAACAGACTTAACGCCCAAGCTGGTGTTTTCCACTTGAAGAGTCTGTTCAATTCTGCCTTTTGCCAGTCCTCTCTGGAGTGGTCATGTGTCACCACCCTAAACAAAGCATCCCTGGTCCCTGAGCATTTTCTCTACTGAGCCCAGCATCAGAACACATGCACAAGCTTTCCAACATGTGAGGTCTGTAGCTTTTCCCTTCACCCTCTCCAGTTACCACTGGCTTCTCCCACCTCTACCCATCACTATCCCTATGCAGCCCCAGTCCAAGAAGCTTTCCCTGTGAGAGATGGAAACAGTCGAGGAACATGGGGTTGGGGGCAGTGAGTGGGGGAGCCTCTGGGACTGCTGCTTTGGGTTGAGGGTGGAGAGAAGAGAGACTGCAGGTTCTCAGTGGAGTCATCCTCCCGGACCAAATGCTGATGGGTTCCCCCATCCTGTAGGCTTCAGAAGGACCTAGACGTCTCCACCGTTCACCTGTTACAGCCAAATGCTGGAGGCTTCCTATGCAGGCAGGTAGGTTGGAAGACTTTGGCTTTATGTTGTCTGAATTAGGCTTTTTTTTTTTTCAATAAAGCATATTCTCTCTTAAGTGAAGAGAGATCAAGTTATCTCTGAAAGACCAAGATGCTACTCTGAGTTATCAGATTCTACCTTCCAATTTCCATTACAGTCCTTTCTAGTTTACCCCTGAGACCCCTCCACCCCTGAGACTTTAGAAACATTAGAAAATATCTTGCCATGACCCACCAGAAACTCCTAATAACCGAAAGAAAGCTACAATAAAGACATCATAACTTCACGCTTCTTCAATCATAACTATGAAAACCGAAGTTTAAGAAATGTAAGGGAGGACAAGCAGCAGCATCCAAGTGGGGTACATGGGAAGTTACGGGGTGTGGCTCAGGGAAAAAGTCAATAAACCATGGTTTTAACCCTAGCAATTGTTCACGACATACATTCTTCTAGAATTACATGTAGTGTGACTCCGTTCTTTTCAGTAAAATGGTAATTTTAAAATGATCATTGGAAGAAAAAAGAAATTATGTCCCTTGGTCATTGCTACCTAAGATGTGAATATTTGTAAAATATCAAGATGGAGGGGATAATGGGGGGAAGGGGGAAGAGTTTTCAAGAACATCTATAAAGGACACATGGACAAAGCCAAAGGGGGGTAGGATGGAGGGTGGGAGGTGGGGATGGTGGGGTAGGGGGAAAATGTAGACAACTGTACTTGAACAATTAAAAAAATAAAAATATATATTTGTAAAATATGTTATCTAGGCGGTTCTGAACATGATTTTAACTGGAAGAGCAAGACCACATGTCTTTAATGGCTGTCAAAATGGAAAGTCTCAAGAAATATTACACGGAGTCCTGGTCCGCAGTGACATTGGCTATTTGCGGTGGGGCAAGGACACCTCAGAGGATGATAGGCTTTCACAGGTGAGTGTGTCCTGATTCTCAACCACACAGCCAGAGTGCCAATACGCTTGGTCATTTTTTAAGTCTCTATATTAAGGCAGTTCAAATCTGAGCGTACCTTTAGTACTTTCCTGCATACCTCCTGCTACCCCTCTCCCCCCCACACACAGACTTTCAGGGGCTAAACAAATACCCAACTCCATTTGCTTCATATTTTGTGTATTTTATGTATATAGAGTGTAGCTAATATAAATAATATGCAAATAACTGAAAACAAACCTGAAATATTCAGATAAAAGGAAAGTCCCCTTGCATTCCCACCCAGCCACAGCCCCTTCTCAGAAGTCAGTACTGCTTGTAGCTGATGGGTAGCTTCCGAATCCTTTATTTATGCAAATGAACACATATATTCTATGTATTGCCCGAAGCCTTAAAAATATCACCAGGGGAGAAAATGGGGCCCACTTGATTTTTTAAATTTTATTTTTCAATTACATTTGACATTGAATATTGTTTTATATTAGTTTCAGGGGCACAGCCCAGTGAAAGGAGCCCACTTGTGAAACTCCTATCCAAAGCCTTCCAGCTCAGGCAATTTACAACCTCTGACAACCAGAAAATAGAATGTGCTCTTGAAAAGCACAACCAGAGAATTAAGTAAGATGAGATTCCACAAAAACAAACAGGAGAGAGAGGGAGAAAGCAAATACACTCACCCCAAACCACAAATCAAAGATACTTTTGTGCTATTTTCACAAAAATTTTCCTCCTAAAACCCAGGGAAGGCAAGGCAGATTCTGTGAAAAACAACTAACTCTCTGGAGTGGCCTTGAAACCAGCTGGGACGTAATCCAATATGATGGTGACACAAATCTCCAGGCCTCACGTCCCCAGCCTCTCCCAACCACCACTCAAAATGAGGCCCCTGCTGCTCCGTGGCTGTCCTGTCCTTCACGTTCTCTGTCCTGAGTGCAGGCCTGCATCCTTGATGAGGTCCTCCAAATCCACAGCACCATCCATGCTTCCCCTCCTGTTGGCTCCAGCTACGGGCTACACGAAATCAGCATCTCACGACACATGCAAATGAGGTGTCTCATGGCATCAGAACAGTGTGTGTGACTGCAGCAGAATTAGCATGTTTTGCATACAAGTATGTTTTAAAAGTTTACTTATTATTCCTCAAGTTTGAAATCTCGGTCCATCATAGAAAAATAAGAAGTAATAGATAAGCTAAAAATAAAAAAGATGAGCCCAATCCCATAATTCAGGGGTCAATCCTTTCAGAAACTCCCCCCTCTCTTTTTCTTTCTAATATAAATATGTTCTATTCTACTCTTCTGAAACTTGCCTTTCTCGTTCAACACAAATATCTTTATATGTCAGTAAGTGTACGTCCTTCGTCATATTTAATGGATGCAAAGAATTCCACTGTGTGAATGTGAATGACTGTACTTTGAATATACACAGGACAAAGACCGGATTTGTTACTGATATTACCATAAATTTCCTAATCACTTGTTCCAGATATTTAGGAATTCATCTTAAAATTTGTTATATACATAATAACCAGGAAAACTAAGCCAGAACAGGGAACTTATAGACTTTATTTTAGATACCTTTCTTTTCTTTCCACGATGCACGGCCCCTTGATGGCCATGATCAAGCACCTGTTATCTATCAGAGCCCAGTACTACGCTGAGACTCAGTGCGGGGGGAATGGCAGGAAGCACTGGGGGCAAGTTTCAAGGAGGGATGGCACAAAACCCGCAGTAATAATTTTAGTGCTGCATCTATCATTACACAGCTCTTTTGCAATATTATTTCCCTACATCCTCATTGTAAACTACAAAGACTTAAAGCAGCATTACTCATATTTCAGTCATTTGAGTAGATAATTCACGAGCTTTGTCATATCGCCACACCGCCTCTGCTATTATTTGCTTAATATTTTTCTTTAAATCAATTCACTCTTAAAATTGGAATCTAACCTTTTCTGTAGCAGTAATACAAGCCACTGACTTGATGTGCCATTTTTCCCTGATACGTATTTAAATAAATAAACATGTTTTGTTTTAAAAGTTCACCCCTTGTGCCAGGGACATGATGCCCCAGACCACCAGTGGGTACTTGCCCCACACTTTGGAAACCTGGTGTAAAAGTGAGGAAGTTCCTGTGGTATAGCCCTGGCCTGGAAACCAGGAGACCCTGTTGGAGGCCTTGCCCTGCCACTCACAGGCATGTGACTTGGGCCAGTCACCTACTCTCTCTGAGCCTGTTTCCTCATCTACAGACTTGTGTCCTAACACCTGTCCTGCAACCACAGGATTGATGCGAAGAGCAAATAAATCATGCAAGCTGATGCCTGTGGGAAAGCAGAAAAGACCTATACACATGTAAGACTTTATAATAGAAGACAAAGAATAAGAATACAGTGCTTTATTCAGCCATGTTCATTCAGCATCTACTAATTGCAAGGCTCTGCATCCGACACAGAGGTGAGTCAGGCATGGGCCGACAAACACACACACTGACAGCTAAAGGGAGGATACAGGCAATAAGTGGTACAGCCACTCTGGAAGGCCGCTTGGCCATTTCTTATAAAACTAAACATATTCTTAACCTACAATCCTGCAATTGCTCTCCTCAGTATTTACCCAAGGGATTTGAAAACTTATATTCACACAAAAGCCTGCATGTGGATGTTTATAGCAGCTTTTCTCATAATCGTCAAAACTTAGAAGCAACCAAGTTGTCTCTTGTAGGTGAGTGGATAAATAAACTATGGTACCTCAGTGGAATGTTATTTATTCAATGGAGTATTATTTACAATATTTCAATGGAACATTATTTGGTGCTATAAAGAAATGAGCTCTTGCCTTGGCTGGTGTGGCTCACTTGGTTGGAGTGTCATCCCATAAACCAAAGGGTTGTGGGTTCAATTCCTGGTTGGGGTGCATGCCTGGGTTGTGGGTTTGGTCCGCAGTCAGGGCACGTACAGGAGGCAACTGATAGATGTTTCTTTCTCTCAGTGGTCTTTCCCTCCTTCTTTCTCTCCCTCCCTTCCCTTTTCAAGCATGTTCTTGGGTTAGGATAAAAACATAAAATGAAATTAAAAACATAAATGAGCTATCAAACTGTGAAAACACATGGAGGAAACTTAAACGCATATTACTAAGTAGAAGAAGCCAATCTGAAATGGCTATGTACCTTCCAGAGCGGCTGCACCATTTGTATCCGCACCAGCAGCGGATGAGAGTTCCTGTTGCCCCACATCTTCACTAGTGTTTGGTGTTGTCCGTGTTCCAGACTTGGGCCATTCTAATAGGCGTGTACTGGTATTTCGTGGTTGTTTTATTTACATTTCCCTGATGATATATGATATGGAGCATCTTTGCATCTGCTTATTTGCATCTGTATATCTTCTTTGGCAAGGAGTCTATTAAAGTCCTTGGCCCACTTGGAGAGCTCTTTAAACTATCAACGTCCAGGTCTTCCCCCAGAACAGTGTCAGCTCTGTGTGTGTGATCTGTGCGGTCACAAAGGGCCCTGCACTTAGAAGGCCCAATGCTGGGTTTAAGCCTCCGCTGCCGCCATCTTAAAATTCTTGATACTTTTTGAACAAGGTGCCCTGAGTTTTCATTTTGCACTGCCTCCACAAATTGTATGGCCGGTCCTACCCAATGACTCTCTTTTATTCGGTCTGGGAAGAACCTTGACATCAGAACTTTTTAAAGCCTACAGGTGACTTTAATGTCCCACCAAGGTTAGAAACCTCTGCTCTGAAGGAGGGAGGCTCAACCTTGGCACGGCTGATTTCGACCAGATGGTTCTCTGTGGTGGGGGCTGCTCTGTGCATTGTGGGAAGTTTAGGGGCATCCCTGGCCTCTGCACACTAGATGCTAATAGCGCCGCCCCCCAGTGTGACAACCAAAAAAGTCTCCGGACACTACCAAATGTCCCCTGGGTAACCAAATGGCCCAGGTGAACCACTTCTCTAAAGAAAGAGGAAAAAGCCCTGTCTGGTGTGGCTCCGTGGGTTGGGCTTCCTCCCGCAAACTGAAAGTTTGCCATTTCGATTCTCGGCCAGCACACATGCCTGGGTTGTGGGCCTGGTTCCCGGCTGGGGCTATGTGAGAGGCAGCGGCCTGATGTCCCTCTCTCTCGCCCTCCCTTCCTCTCACTCAAAATAAACAAATAAAATCCTTTTTCTGAAAAAAAAATCCTTTAAAAAAAAGGAAGAGGAAAAAATCTCGTTAAGTTTAGATCATTAAATCCACGGCAAGTAGAATTGGAAAACTAGCTATTTCAACTGAGATTACAAAAAAGAATATCTTCTTTTAATCAGTATCCGAAAGGTTGACAGCTTTCTTTTCCCTTTTAACATTCACAAGGCTCTGGGGACAAGTTTCAGACCTTAACTTAAATTAAAATTAAACAGGTGTTTGCTAAATAGCTGCGAGAAGTGACTGTGTCAAGAATATGCCACCAGAGGGAAGAGGGAGGGAGGAAAAGGAGGGAGAGATGGATGGACAGAAAGAGAGAGAGATTCAAAGGGTCAAGAATCTGTAGGCATTCAAGGCTACCATTTTCTCAGGATCACATTTCTTTCTACACAAGTCAGCTCAGACCAACAGGGCCATTAAATCATACTCTAACAAAAATTATCTCAGATCTTAAAATATTCTCCAGGACCTTAAGAGTTGCCACAACATTAAAGTCAGTGAAGAGGATGAGGCGTAAGGTAAAAAATAGGAGCTTTCCTGCTGGGAAGAAGGCAAAATGCATGAGACAACAGGCCACCATCACAAGCTTGCCCACGAACTTAAAGTGGGCACCGGATGGAAGCTGCTCAGGTTAGCTTTGAAACCCATGTAGAAATCACATCTGCAATGCTTCCATCTTTCTGAAAAGTGACTAATGTGGCTTTTCATCCTTCCTTTCTGGACTCGGGGTTCTCTCCCCAGGGAGGCTCCTGTGAATCCTGGCCTCAGTGAAAATTGCCTGAAATCTTACACTAATGGCTTGAAGCCCTGAGGATGTTGATTAAGTTGTCTCTGTCAGGCTGTTGAAGTTCGGTTTCAGAACAAATGTACTAAAGAGCAAATGCAGGCTGGCAGTTAGTTTTCTTACTTGAACTGCTGAGACATGAATAAGTCGGACATATACGTGTATACGTATAAAGATTGTTTTATCTGAAGGTGCTTTTTCATTCTTTGTAGATCAGCTCATTATTTTAAGATAAAAGTAATACATCACTCATTTCTATTATTAAAATAGCTACATATACACTAATTTTATAGGTATAACAATTTTATATTTTTTCACCATCCTTGAAAATGGTAGTTAAAGAAAGGGCAGCAGGTCCTCCAATGATGGCACTTCATTCAGTGTGTTTAGTTACAGCATTGATGAGATGCCACAGGCACCTAACTCTTGTTTACATCAACCAGTCTCCGCTAAAACTGGTTTTATCATCCATCGTTTTGCCTCAAGCCTCAGAACCTGTCCACGGCATTAAATGAGGACTCGCTGTGTGTACGAAGCTTACTCATTCGCTGTCGTGCTAGCACGCCCTGCGGTGTGCAGGGCTCGCTCTGAGCCACTCACAATGATGCCTTAGTTCATTTGATCCTCACTTGCACTCAGAGTGGTAATCAGGGTTAGTTTAAGTCCAGTTGTCTGGTCATTCGTGTGCAGATGAGAAACTCCAAACTGAGAAAGGTATAGGAATATGCCCAAGGCCACGCTAAGTCAGTGTCAGAGCCGGGGTTGTGAGCCCAGGTCTGTCGGCACCAGAAGCCCACCTGCTACCCACGGCACCACACTGACTGTCATTAATCATTCTTACTCATTTTCTGATGAAGCGGTAAATACAAATGCTCATTCTTGGAATTACACTCTGAGTGCTCTTCTAATCTAGCATATCTATGTCTTCACATATGGATTGGACTTGTGTTACATAGCCTATAATATCTGTTCTAGGTGCACTGATGTCAGGCTGTAATTTTCGGGTGGTGATAAAATCGTGCCTAGGTTTAGAATGGATGATAATTGTGCTGAGCAAGCTAGAACGTGATCCGCTGACGTCCTGGTTAAAGCTCTTGTGAGTCTGAGTGATTGAGAACTGCAGGTCCTTGGAACACACAGTATCGGAGCAGGGGTGTCCCACCTGCGGCCTGCAAGCCACATGCGGCCCAGGGTGGCTATGAATGCAGCCCAACACAAAATCGTAAGCTTACTTAGAACTTTTTTTTGCTCATCAGTTTTTGCTGTGTATTTAATGTTTGTGTATTTGTGTTTGTGTATTTAATGTGTCGCCCAAGATAACTCTCCTTCTTCAAATGTGTCCCAGAGACACCACAAGGTGGGACACCCCACCTTGGTGTCCTGCCCCATTCACCTGCTGGTGCGGCAGGCTGCATCTGTCAGCTGTAGGCTAGGAGGCCAAGCTCAGAGGCACTCAGAGGGCACTGACCTGCAGACCCATCTGACTGCAGTGTATCCAGAAGTCTAACATTTTGCAACATTCGATCACAGAACGGAAACACCTCGCAGAGCAGAATTTCGGGTGCTCAGGAAAGAACTGGATGTGATTCTAGAACAGTGCTGTATCACTGGATTGAAGACCCCTCAATCGCTCCCCTTCCTTTCTGCTTGGAGGCAGGCTGACCCCATACAGGGACCATGAATCTGCCAATGGGGCATATAAGTGTTTTATGGGCATTTAGGGGCTCCTGCTTAGGATGAGTGCTATAAACTGAAAGAGTAAATGTATGCACTGATAATAAAAACCTAATGTAAGGAAGGCTTCTGAGTTCAAAAGAAAACCGACATGCTGCCTGACGGATTCTGCTGAGGTGAAACCCATCTATAATGCCGTGTCTGTCTCCCCGGGGAGAATCCCTTCTTGCTCTCTGATAAAACTGCAGAGACAGCAAAAACACACGGCTTTCAGTCCCAATGTCACGGCCCAGTGGGTGAGGTTTTCTTAAAAATGCAGTTCTCATTAGAAGACACGGCAAGCCCCCCAGAGCCCACCAGACTGACGGTGCCCGCGGAACACAGCCAGCTACCCACAGGATGAGGCACTATTTCGAAGCCTCCTGTCACTCCTCTACTTGAAGGTACAGGTTTGAGCGTGAGGTTCCAATACCTAAGTGAGAACATAAAGCAGTTTGAGTCTAACACCATCTGGAAAGCCTTAGGAGGTTCACATTATCTTCGCATCTGCCACTGAGAAGAAAAATCAACTCTGATTTTCAGAAGGGGCTGAAGCCATTTAGGTCGGCTGGAGTGGCGGCCCCAGCAGCCCTGGTGGAGCGCAGCGCCATCCCTGTTGTACTCTCTTTCCTCTTCACTTTCCCTTTAAAGGGACCGATGAAAATCCAGCCATGAAAGCACCAAATGGAGCCGCACCCGTGCACTCTGCCCCTAAGTCACTGAGGAAGCATCCCGCAGACGTGACAACATGCCTGCAAGCGTGCTCGCAGAAGCTCCGTCAACTTGGTGTTCCAGGTGACCAAGCTGAGAGCCAGACCTATATCAGTTCTGCACACGAAGCATCCCTAGGAATCAGCAAAGAAAGTACAAGGTTTCCGACCCGTTTCTCCTGTTCATATTACCAGACTGGGGCCTTTGGGCTTACAATATCAAGCTGGTTATACAAAGGCACATTCTAGATGGCACAGAAAAAGAATTATGTGGACTCAGATCTCGCCCTCTCATGCTAGAATTTGCCCATCCCTTTTCCTGTCCTTATAGTTTGACATTGGCTTAAATGATACATGTTATGAAAGGCTCCGTTGCTGCATGGAATGCTGAGCCTATCGGGCTTATTGCACAATGAGTGAACTTAAGAAGAAAGGTATTTTATTTATAGTACCACTGTATCACAATTTAATTTCCTTTCTACCATAGCAACATGAGGCGGCATGCACAAATTCTGCATTGGTGGAATCGCACCAATAAAACATATTTAGAATACTGCTTTGTCGGGGGAGGGGGCAGCTGATAAACTACGCAAACGCAATACAAATTCTTGACTGAAAGTCCCAGCCAAACAGATTACGGGTTTTGCCAAGAAAAGAAGGTGGTGGAATATTTGCCTGGATTCGACTGGGGGTGCTTTGTTGCATTTTTGTGGGAGTCACTTTAAGCCAGGTGTGTGCTCAGCTGCACTCGCTGAGCTTGCCTCTTCGAGTTAATACCCAAAGCTCCACAACAGTCACGTGTGACGTTTTCTTTCTCACCAGAGTATCCTAAGGCAAGCAAGGTTTTGCCTGTTCAGCGTGGGGTCCCTGTTGCTCACTCTGGGGGTTGGAGTTTGTTGTATTTGTAACTATATGGTTGGCCTCTGAACATGGGTCTGTACTCCGTGCTTCACGTCTGCATGGATATTTTTCAATAAATATCTGTACTATTTTTATCTGCAGTTGGGATTCTGGATGTGGGAGTCCTACTGTCTGCATTGATCTACACCATTTTATACAGGGGACTTCGCATCAGCAAATTCTGGTACCCATGGGGGTCCTGGGACCCATCCCCTACTGATATCAAGGGAGAATTTAAGTTCTCTGGGAGTCAAAGGATTTTCAACTGCCCAGGGGATTGGTGCCTAACCTCCCACCCCGTGTTGTTCTGGACGGAGTCAACTGCCCTTTATTTTCCTCCTCCTCTAACAAAATCCTGAACAGCTTTGAGTCCAGGAAAGGAAACTTGCTTTGTTACATAAAGTAACACTAGTGCGGTATCGGCACCTTGCAGAGTATGGTATCTGAGCACCGCTTCAAGTTTGCCTACATTACAAAGATTCTGTGAAACAGTATTGTATGTGTCTACTTGCTATTACATCATCCAGACATACTTTACAGAACACTCATGGGTTTAAAGGCAGCAAGAACATCTATCTAAAGTTCAAAAGGAGTGACATCTTATTATGAACAGCCATCGATTTCCTAATTAGTTTATCCAAGTTTACCAACCCAGTAACTCCAAGTCCTGTGGATCATGTTTTGATGACATGTAACCTCAGTACAGAAGGTGCCATGGCAAGAAGGCCTAAGAAGGAAAGTTATATGTTATAACTAATGAATGGCTGCAATCTTATTTGGAAGTTGGGGGTGGAGTCTGGAAGGTAAACATAAGCGGCTGCTTCGATGACACATCCTCAGTGTCATGTTTCCAGGGCAGCCAGTGGGTGACTTGCCTCACCTTTGATACGTGAGATGCTCATGTTACATGCAGCCCAACGGGGTTGCCTGGAGTTGAGATGCGCAAATCCTGCACCCGCATTGAGCAAGTCCAGATTAGGGTGCTAGGCTTGCTCCCCCTTTTTAAACTATTAACTAAAACTGGGGTCACTTCTTTCAAATACAATAATATAATTATTCTGTGTCAGTGAAAAGTGAAACGCTTAAAGGCAAAAGCATCTCTGACTCACCCACTCATCCATAACGGAAGGATTTGAAGAGAAACGAAGAGAGTTGGATAGAATTATTGAGAAATCAAATACCAAGTTATTATTCTTCAATGCTTGGGTTTACAAAACACTCGATAATTATTCAAAGCCGGATTTTCCATAAACAGAATTTGTTCCTGAACACACAGCACAACTCTGAGGGCTGAGAAGAAAAGAGACAGAATTGGATCCTACCGTCACGGGGAGCCGTGCCAGGGAGCAGGGTGCAGTTGCTGTCCCTGGCATCACGTGGACACAATGGGTTTTTCCATGTAGCTCATATTATCTGAGTAGGAAAAAAAAGTATTAATGTTCATGAGTTTTAATGGCAATCTTTAAAAAAATATGTGCTTCCCTGCACGCTGAAAGAGAACGGCAGCTATCACATTTTCTCAGTTGATCTCCGTGTTAATATACAGATAGATATGTGTGTATGTATGGGTGAGCATGTGTGTATGTTTTCACCTCATTTCCCAGAAGCTTTTCTCTATATTCAAAACACCCTATATTTCTATAACCTAAATGATCTTTTCCCCATATTCTAAAGGATTAGTGCTAGAAGTATGACCGCCTGCTGAATGTACCCTGTCCTACCTTGGGAACAGGAGCCTTTAACAAAGGCTCCATAACAAAGAAACTTGGAGTTCTCTTATTCCATTCCTCCATTTATATTTCTATTTATTTCTGTGCTCCCTACCTCACTTCAAACTCAAACAGAGCTGTTTCTACCTTCTCCGTGAGGCCACCCTCGAAAACAATTTTTAAATAAAATCCATTAAGAGAAAAAAGACAGCATCACCACCAGAACACACCATTCATAAATGTAAATCCATTCATGAAGTTTCCTTTCCAGTCTCCCTCCACACACAGGGCCGGACACAGCTGCGAGTGCACCGGGCTGCCTCAGAGCGGCTTTTTGATCGTGACAATGTATCAGCATCAGCCATCAAGTCGGCAAAATCTCTACATATTCATCTGCGTTTACTTCTCCCCTTCCAGGTGGGCAGCATGCTGAAGACTCCCAAATCACCGATTTGGCTGTGCGACGTCAGTGGAAACTGCAGTGTCCTTTTCAGCACAAACAGGCAGCTCTTATCAGACTGGAAAATGGAGCGGCTCTTTGATCTGTACTTTTACAGTGGGCAGCCCTCACAGAAAAAGCCTGCCCGTCTTACCATAGGTGAGCATTTCTGGCTCTGCGTGCTGCGTGCTTGAATGTGCTCAGAGACATTGAACAGCTGTGTGGATGTCCGTACTGGGTCTGCGGGAGAATGCTTAAGCTTGATTTCTGAAATGAAACTCACCTGTGAGCCCCCGGGGGCCCCGAGCCCCGCTGTAACCTGGGGGTTCTAAGCCTGCTGTAAATAAGAGCACGGCTGAGAAGTAGCACAAGGAACAAGTAACTTCCAGGTTAAAGAAAAAACAAAAGGTGCAGTCAAATTTCCAAAAAGCCTTCTCCAGGGTCTTTTATCTTTGAGCATGTGGTATTTAATACCTGAGCAAAGAACCAGAAAAAACAAATGAATTGGGAAGAAGGGATCCAATTAGCCAACTCTATCCTACAACCGAACCTCAGACGATCATCCAGGGACATAAGTCATCAAACCGATGGTGCTTCGGTGCATTTCTGTTCGGATTAGTTCAAAAACCCTTCAGGAGGGCCTACTAAGTGCCAGGCACCGCGCTAAACTCTAGGAAAGCCCACAAAACTCGGGCATGGTCCTGCAAACACTAAGGAGGTTCTGGTCCAATGGGAGAGGCAGACAGCCACACAGGTCACTTCATTCCATTTCAACCACAATTTTTAAACATGTGAGGAAGGAGGCTAACCTTAACATGTCTCTAAACACTGACCGCTCGGACGAGGGGGTGGAAGGGAGGCGGGGGCGAGTCTGTGTCGGCAGCTGGGCCTCACCGACCACAGAGCCTTGTTGACTTGATCTCTGCGACCTCGTAACTGACATCATCACCTGCTCATTATCATGACTAAATCTGCAAAAGTATCTTAGCAACTGATTTATCTGTACAGATCCTACTTCTTTCTTTAATTATGAGAAATATATATTAGCCCGTTTAATTTAGTAGGACATTGACTATATGTTCATTAAAATATATTATCATTTCTACTTTACTCTCTTCTTTGAGAAAAGCGTGATTTTTTTTTTTATCCCCACCCGAGGACATACTTACTGATTTTAAAGAGAGGGAGAGAGGGAGAGAAACATCAATTGGTTGCCTCTTGTACATTCTGACCAGGGACCTGGCCCACAACCTAGGCATTGAACCTGAGACCTTTTGGTTTACAGAACGATGCTCCTACCATCTGAGCCACACTGGCCAGGGTGGAGCAAAGCATTATGTTTTGTTAGCTCACATGCATCACAAGCGTTCTCTCCTGGGCTCTGTGTTGAAAGCTTTGCATACATTATCTCATTAAATTCTCACAATAGTTATATGAGGCAGACACTATGATATATATTTTTACGAAGAGGAAATTGAGGTGGCCAATAGTTCCTAATTGAATAAATGATGCTGAGAAATGTTTAGCACCTCCTCAAATGTTGTGTGACACAGATCTGGGCCTTGAACGAAGTTCTTGATTACCTTACTAGAACACCTTGCTCTGCACCCCCAAATGCAAATGTACCCATAGAAACATGGAGAGGTGATAGCTCTCCCCTTTTCCTGACAAATCCAATGACCTACACCTGGCTCTATGTGTTAGATCATGGTGTTGCCACATGCATTGCATGACTTATCCAAACTCATGTTCCAAATACACAGCAACCCAGCTTTTCTATGTACCATCCCCCTTCCTAACCAGTTCTAGAAACACACTTGCTGAGCCCAGCTCCTGCCCACCCATCCTGTTTGCCTTCCTTCCTAGCTTCCTCTGGAAGGGTGTACATAAGCTGAGGTCTAAATGCCGGCTGTTCCTCTCTCAGATACTCACTCCCATCCCTGGGAACGGGACCAACGTGGGAATGAACATGGACCAGGAAGACGGTTTTCTCCAGTGGAGATGGCGATCAGAACCAAGTGGAAAGAGGCCACCATCAGCTGGAAAGGAGCTGTTCCCTTTTTCTAAAGAGAAAGCCACAATGTGCAGTGAAGTGTCAGAACTGCTGGGATACAAAGACTAATTTGAGGGGAGGCCACTTCACATCTACATTACCCGCAGAAAACCCCCACCAGTGTTTTGGGAGGTGGCTGCATTAGGTCCTCTGCAGTTGCTTTCAGAGTTGGAGGAGGAACTGCAGCCCTTACAGCAGGGACTGAAAGGTGTATCCTCTAGACCACAGAGTCTACATGAGTTTAGAGCAGGGGTGCCAAACTCATTTTCACGGGGGGCCACATCAGCCTCGTGGTTGCCTTCAAAGGGCCGAACGTAATGTTAGGGCTGTATAAATGTAACTACTCCTTAGCTAGGGGCAAGGAGCTCGGCGCTGCTGCCGGGTAGAAACGAGGTACCGGATAAAACAAGGTAGAGGCCGGATTTGGCCCTCGGGCCTCGTGTTTGCCACCCCTGCTCTACACCCATGTAGACCAGTACTTCCATTCATTCAAACGAGAAAACGAAGTCTCTTTCCTGCATGCTGTTTCCAAGTTAGTCCTTTTTTGATGTGGTTCTCCCTGAGGACTACAGAGGCAGGTAGCTATCTTTCTTTCCAGATGAAGCCATTGGCAATGCATCATCAGACTTTTAGCAACGGCAAGAACTCAAGCCTTCTCAAAGACTTCCTGGTGTGGAGAGCACTCCTTCCCAAGGTCACATTTCACGTGCCCACATTAGCAAGTTCTGGCACTAAAAGAGTAAATGGGCTTCATGGGCTGGATGCAGCACTATTCCCAGTGGGCTGGCCTCGGCGGCAGCTGACTCATGGGTTCAGGTCGTCATGGCAAACACACAGCAGGAGACGTTCTTTCCATCAGTGCTGTTTGTTTCTTTTCTTTATACAGTGGATAAAAATGCACAGACAGACACACTGAGAAAGAAGTCTGACTCCTAGATAGAACTAAATTATATATAAAAATAAAATCTCTTCTTATGTCATTTTTTTTGTCTCTTAAACCCTCTGCAGCCGCTTTTTGTGTTGTAGGAGAAATAATTATTTCTGGAATATGATCTTTCCCTGTCCTGTTGAAGGCCTGCACTTTTTCTGAAGAACTACACAGAGTAAGACATATATTCTTCCTAAAGAAGCATAGGAACTGCCTCGGCCTTTTTCCTGCCCACCCCACTGGTCTGCCAACTCACACACTTCAGGGCTTTGTATTCACAAGCCAAAGGTTAGTTTGCAAAGAACAACTTTTCTGCATGTACTTTCCAAGTTAATTTGTTAATGCATTTTCATTTGGCTCCAAAAAAAATGTTTTAACTTAAGGAGCATGCAAAAAATGAAACTTCAAGGTGAATAATAAATTACGTCAAAAGAGAAAGCCATTTTGGCTCAGATTGCTGAATACAGCATCTGTACCATGGGTGTTTTCATTTGGGATTTTAAATACACCGGACAAATGAGTAAATCCCTACAGACCCTTGTCTCGTTGGCTCTTAGTTTAGCAATATTGTGCCTTCCCTGGCATGCAGCCCTGTTTTTGTTTTGGGGACACTGAGTTATTCCTAACTGAATGTCCCCTTTGGAGTGGCCTGCTGGACAGCTTATTGCCAAGTGAGAAACCCTAGCGAGTGCATCGGTGGGAAAGATCCCAGCCACAAATGAGAGATCTCACTGCAAGTGTCTCACACAAGGACATTTCCTTTCTAACAAGAATGGTCCAGCTAGGGGTCCAAGCCTCTCTTAGATCAGTCACGGCTCATGCTCTCAGACTGAGCACAGGATGCCTGATTCCTGCGGAAGGGGGCGGGGCAGGGTGCCTGTTGTGAAGGCGGCCCGCAGCGCTGCCTGCCACCGGTGCATCTGTTCTTTAAAAAGACATTTTTTAATTGGCCTCACTTCTGAATTTATTTTTTGTCCTTATTCTATTTTTCCTTTGAATTTTTAATTTATTTATAACATGTATTATTTTGCCATATTTTATAGGAGTTATAATCTGTCTAAAATTATTGGTGGAACAAATCTATAAATAAGTAAAATAACAGAAGAAAGATTAAGAATCTATGTTTTATGCATAAAGGTATAAAATTTTGATATATATATGTATTAATAACTTTGCACATCAATGTTCAATGAAAATAAGTTTTTATTTTATCTTATAAACAGGGCACCCAGTAATACTTGATTTTTTTTAAGGTGAAAACATGTTATTTAAAAGTAGCTAGAAATGTCCTGGGACTATCAGTTCACCTTTGAACTTTCTGTGTTTTGAGAAGAATGACTTTAATTGTCCTTTCAGCTTCTCAATGCAGAGCAGGAGAGAACCATTTGTTTAAAAACTAAGATAATAATTTTTCTGAATAGTTGCCTAAACTGGCTATGTCTGTGGTGGGACTAACCCCTGAAGGAGATGGCAAATACTGTTTTTTCCTCTCAATTCTCGACTTGGACTAGAATGTCCCTCAAAACCATTGTTTGTTCTTAAAGAAGACATATGTAACATGTTTGCAGGTATATACCCACCAGTGTTAGCAGGTAGGCAGGCCTGAGCTCCCACACCACACACGGGCTGAGTTTGGTTAGTGCCATCTAGGTTATATGCAAACGTTAGTCACACCAGGACCTGATTTTCCTTATAAGTAACAAAAACCATGAACATTGGTGACTGTTGTAGGGCCCTACCAATACAATCATTCATTCGGGAACTTCTTAAACCTCTATGTGTCAGGCTGTAGGCTGGAGAAACACAGTGAGCAGAACCAGCCATCCCCCCTACCCCCATTCTCACGGAGCTTAGGTTCTTCTGAGGGGATGACAATAAAACACAAAACACTTCAGTGAATATGAACTTGAAAACTGAGATAAGTGTTTGGAAGGAAGGGATTTCTGATGAGTAATATCTTTTAATAAAAGCCTGAAAGTTTAGGAAATGGTATCTCAGGAACAGACAGTTAAACCGAGGTTGGGAGGGTGGGTAAAGATTACTAGGACTGGGGAAGAGAGATGGAAGGTGCAAACCCCTGTGCTGAATGGGCCTGAGGAAAAAAGAAGCTGGCGGGGCTGCAGTGCAGACAGCGAGGAGGAGAGTGGCTGAGAGCAGCTGGAGGGGCAAATGAGGACCCACCACAAGGCAGCGTAGCTCAGGAGGCAAGGCAACCTCGGGAGATTCTAAGTGGCGTGGTAAGATCTGCATTAAAAAAAAAGGCTCAGTGTGGAGAATGGAGTAGAGACAGCCCAGAGTTGACGCAGAGACTAGTTAAAAAGCTGTAGCAAAGGTCTAGGCAAGACAGGGACAGAATATAGTGGAAGCAGTAAACAGAGCAAAGTGGTCCTCTCAGGAAACTCCACTGAGGGGGTAAAATAGACAAGGGCAAGAGATTGATTCCAAGGGGAGGGAGATGAAGGAGAAGGAAGACTCAGGAATGACTTTTAAGTTTCTGGTTTGAAAACCTGGTGGAAGGTCATGCCTCCACTGAATATGAAAACAACAGCTTTGGAGGGGAGAAAATCACAAATTCAGTCTTGGACATGACCATTCATGTGGAGAGGTAGAATATGGATCGGAATTAAGGATCTGGAACTCAGAGGAGAGGTCTGGACCAGAGAAATATACGTGGGAGTCAGTGATGGTAAGTAACACGATGATCTGGAATAAAACTGTGTAAGGAGAGTAGGAAGCAAGAAGAGAACTTGGCCTACACTGAACCCTGACGCATTCCAGTGTTAGTAGTCAAGTGAGATTCTTGACTAGCAACAGCCAGGAAAAGGGGCAGAGAAGACACAGCCAGATATAGGAGATGGCAGGCAGGTAATAGGCAAATAAAATGTGTTTTCAAGCTTCTGGTTATGTGAAGCCCAGAATTTTTGCAACTTGTGTGACTCTTTATAATGAGTGAATGAATGAATGAATGAATGAAACATTTTCAGTCAATGACTGTGTTAAAATCAACCAGAGAGGATTGAGTTTATTTATTTATTCAATCCAGCCAGTTATTTCCAGGATATCCAATGTAACTTTAATTCTGTTAAATGTATTCATATCCCACTCCTTCCAAGAAGAACTCAGGGTGGCTGATAACTGGTAAAACTTCTGGAGAACTTTCTATGTTTTCAGGTTTTTTTGTTATTGTACCCAATTTAAAAAAACAAAAACAAAAAACAAAAAACTTCTCACTACTGTCCACAAGATGGAGCTATTACAGTGACTTTTTTTATCTCATTATCCAACATAATTATCAACATATATATGGGCAATTTTTTTTAACTTTTAAAGTTATATTTTATTATTTATGCTATTACAGTTGTCCCAAATTTTCCCCCTTTGCCCCCCTCCACCCAGCTCCCCACCACTCCCTCAACAATCCCCTCACCATTGTCCATGTCCATGGGTCATGCAAATGTGTTTTTTGGCTACTCCTTTCCCTACGCTGTACTTTACATCCTCATGACTTTTCTGTAACTACCAATTTGTACTTCTTAATCCCTTCACCTTTTTTGCCTATCCCCCTGGCCCTTCTCCCATTTGGCAACCATCAAAATGCTCTCTGTCATATATCATTCTGTTTCTGTTTTGCTTGTGTTTATTTTGTTTTTTAGATTCAATTGTTGATAGATACATATTTATTGCCATTTTATTGTTCATATTTTGATCTTCTTCTTAAAGAAGACTCTTTAACAATTTCATATAATACTATTTTGGTGATGGTGAACTCCTTTAGTTTTTTCTTGTCTGGGGAGATCTTTATCCGTCCTTCAATTTTAAATAAGCTTTGCTGGGTAGAGTAATCTTGGTTGTAGGTCCTTGCTTTTCATTACTTGCAATATTCTTGGCAATCTCTTCTACCCTGCAAAGTTTCTTTTGAGAAATCAGCTGACAGCCTTAGGGGGCTCCCCTGTAGGTAACTAACTACTTTTCTCTTGCTGCTTTTAAGATTCTGTCTCTGTGTTTAACCTTTGGCATTTTAATTATGATGTGTCTTGGACTGGGCCTCTTTGGGTCCATCTTGTTTGGGACTCCCTGTGCTACCTGGACCTATTTCTATAGGTATATCTATTTCTTTCACCAAGTTAGGGAAGTTTGCTTTCATTGTTTTTTCAAATGGATTTTCAATTTCTTGCTCTTTCTCTTCTCCTTCTGTCACCCCTATGATTCAAATGTTGGTATGTTCAAAGTTGTCTCAGAGGCTCCTTACACTATCCTTATGTCTTTGGATTCTTTTTTCTTCTTGCTCTTCTGATTGTTTATTTTTTGCTTCCTTATGTTCCAAATCACTTATTTGAATCTCAGCTTCATCCACTCTACTGTTGATTTCCTGTAGATTGTTCTTTATTTCAATTAGTGTATCCTTTGTTTCTGACTGGATGTTTTTATACTGTTGAGGTCCTCACTAAGTTCCTTGAGCATCTTTATAAACAGTGTTTTGAACTCTGCATCTAGTAGCTTTGCTTGTCTCCAATTTGTTTAGGTCTTTTTCTGGAGTTTTGTTCTGTTTTGTTTTTTTTTTTTTTCATTTGGGCCATTTTTCTTTGTCTCCTCATTTTGGCAACCTCCTTTTGTTTGTTTTTATGTATTAGGTAGAGCTACTACATCTCCCAGCCTCGGTAGAATGGCCTAATGTAGTAAGTGTCCTGTAGTGTTCAGTGGCACAGCATCCCATATTACCCAATCTGGGTACTCAAGGTATGCCCACTGTGTGGGTTGTGCACACCCTTCTCTCGTAGTTAAGACTTGATCACTATTGGTGTGTCCAAAGTCATCCACTACCTATGTTCTGTCCAGGGTCACACAGCACGAGCTACAAAGCAATCTGCAGATGGCTACTATTTTTGCTGGGCTTGAAAGTACCCAGGAGAGGCCAAACTGTGAATCAAGGTCAGCTACTGCTAGTGCTGGGCATGGGGCAACTTAGTGAGCAGTACAGGGTTCACTGAAGCCACATGCTGCTTGTTTAAGAGAATTTAGGAGAATGTGAAGCTTGGGCAAAGACAAGCCTTTCATATGGAAAAGCCACTGGAAACAGCCTGGGTGGGTCTGAAAGTTGAGTGGGACAGGGCCTCAGGGAAATCACCAGGATGAAGCAAACTGTGTGAGCCAGGTTGGTAGAGTCTCAGATATGATGCCTGCCTGCCAGCTCTGTTGGGGGAGGGCTCAGAAAAGAAACAATGGCCTCTGCCAGCACTTCTGTCTGGAAACAAAGCTGCCCCCCAGCTCTCACCCTATACTGGACATTCAGTTCCTCCCCAGATGTCTCTGTTGCCTTTCAGTTTTTTGCCCCAGTGCTAAAGCTCAGAGGGAGTAAATCCAACTAGTCTGTGTGTGGGACCTTTAAGAGAACCTACCAGGAAATCCAGCAGTTTCTGTCTCCCACAGTCTTAATCCCCACTGGTTTTTACAGTCATAAGTTATGACCACTTCTCTTCCTGGCATTGGAACCCTGGGCAGGGGGCCTGGTAGGAGGCTGGGACCCTTCACTCCTGAGATATCCCTCCCGAACTTTATCTGCTACACATAGGTATGGGACCAGACCATTTCACATTTCCACCTCTCCTACCAGTCTCGATATAATTTCTTCCTTAATTCCATAGTTGTAGGACTCCCATTCAGCTAGATTTCTGATGATTCTAAATGATGGTTTTCTATAGTTTCGTTGTAATTTTGATGTGGTTGTGCGAGGAGTTGAGCCTTGTTTACCTATGCCTCCATCTTGACTGGAAGCCTTATGGGCAATTTAGTCACAACACCCACACACACAAAGTAAATAACTATAAAATCTCTGTAATAGATATTTAATCCTTGTGATACTTAGAATTGTTCACTAAGTATGGTGAGTAGGATTAATTTAACCTAGGATTCTTTCTCCCTCTTCCACTCCAATGGGGACAGCAAGAACTATAAATATTAACCAAAAAAGCTCCATGTGTAGCATCCCTTCCTGATACAGGCACCACTGTCTCTCACCTGGACCTTTAAAATAGCAATCCAAGTGCTCTCCTCATTTGTTCTCTTCTCCCCTCCCAATCTTTTTGTAACAAAGCACTTGGTTCTTTTAAGATTTGAAATCTGACCATAGTATAGTAATTTATAGTAGAATCATTTTTATGTACTTTGAACAAAATTCCAAAATCTTGATATGATTTCCAAGAGCATATAAGATATAGCTCCTTACTCATGTCATGCAAATCTCCTCCTCCTCTTGGTGTTCTACCCAAGCCAGTTTGTCCCCAGTTCAGGGGCTTTGCACATGCTGCTCTCTCTGCCCAAAATAATCTTCTCCCCTTCCTGTTCTTCAGATCTCTGCTTAAGAACCACTTCTTCAAAAGAGCCTTCTCTGACAGCATCCTCCATCTAACTGGTCTCTCTGGTTCTTTCTTAGCACCTTGTTCTTCTCCTTTATAACACTCACCCTGTTTTCGATTATGCACTTATGTGTATGCTTATGTGTTAAATGCCTACTAGACAACGGCATTTGGGAACCACTAGACAGTGGTTCCCCACATTTTTTACCTTTGCACCCATTTATTCTCTTAAAAATTATCAATAACTCCAAAGAGCTTTTCTTTATCTGGGTTATACCTGTTAATATTTATCCTATTATAAATTAAAACTAAAAAATGCTTAAATGTTTATATCCATTTAAAATAATAATAAAACTATGATAGTATTGTATTAAAAAAAACCACAACAATATTTTTCAAAAATATTAGTGATGAGGGGCATTATTTTACATTTCTAAATTTGTAAATTTGTTTAATGACCAACTTAATATGAGACAGCTATTGCATATATTCTCATATCTGCCTCTGCAATCATCTGTTTTTAAGTTGAAATACTTGAAGAAAATCAGGCCTCACATAGGTATTTAGCTTGTAAGGAAGGAGAAATTTAATAGCTTTGTGGCTGCTCTTCTATGATGCTACACCAAAACTCTGTAAGTGGCCATTTCTTAAAGGTTAGTTGCAATGTGGAATCTGAAACCATACCAATAAACTTTTAAAACTCTGTTACATCAAATTGCACTTTAAATGGTGTATCTTGCACTTTCAATGGATCTTTCCCATGCATTCATTATTTTTTAATTATTGATTTGTTAAATTATGAAGATCGTTAAATGTCATATTTTATAATAAAATTTCCAGAAATCACACCAGTTATTAATTAACTATTGCCACATGAAACAACATGGATAGGTCTCACAAACATAATGTTGAAGGAAAGAGGCAAGACAAGAAATAGTACAGGTTATATAATTCCATTTATAAATAGTTAAAAAAAAAGATGAAACTAATCTGTGGTGATAAAGGTTGGGAGAGCGGTTACCTTTGGGAGCAGTGTACAAGGGGAAGGGTACAAGGGGAGCTGTGGGATACCAGCTATGTCATATGTCTGGGTTCTAGCTACACAGTTGTGTTCACTTGCAAAAATTAATTAAAATTCTGGACCCAAAGGTCCAGACTGGGAGAAAACATGTGTGAATCATGTATCTAATAAGAAACTTGCATCCCAAATATATAAAGAACTCATATCTCAATAATAAGAGAACCCAATTTTAAATGTGCAAGTGACTTGAGTAGATGTTTATCCAAAGGAGATCTACAAATGGCTAAATAAGCACATAGAAAGATCTTTAACATCATTAGCCATCAGGGAAATGCAAGACCACACCACATGAGATACCACTTCACACCTACTAGGAAGGCTATAAATCAAAAGACAAATGTCAATGAGGACGCAGAGAAACTGGAACCCTCGTACATTGCTGGAGGAATGTAAGATGGTGCAGCCACTTTGGAAAACAGTTTGGCAGTTCCTCAAAATGTTAAATATAAACTTACCACATCAGCCAGCAATTCCACTCCTAGGTATATACCCCAAGGAAACAAAAATATATGTTCACAAAAAAACTTGCACATAAGTGTTAATATCAGCATTATAATAGTCAAAAAAGTAGAAACAACCCAAAGGTCTATCAGCTGATAAATGGATTTGGAAAATATCAGGTACCACAGAGTGGAATATTATCCAGCCATACAAGGAATGGCATACATAGGTGACTACACCTTGGTCGACTATAACATAGACGAACTCCAAAAAATTATGTTCAGTGAAGAAGTTAGTCATAAAAGAGCACATGTTGTGTGATCTCATCTATAGAAAATGATGAGAATAGGCAAATCTGTGGAGGCAGGAAGATTAGTGGGTGCCCAGGGCTGGGGGAAGGAGCAGGTAGGTGTGAAGGGAGGATGGGTACTAGCCACTAGTGAGTAGAGGGTTCTGTTGGGGATGATGCACATATTCTGACATTAGACTGTGGTGGTGCTTACATACTCTGGACATATACTAAAGATCATTTAAATAGGTAAACTTTATGGAATGTAAATGATATCTCAATAAAGTTGTTTATACAAATAGCTACTTCTAAGGAGTACTGATACCATTCATTTGAAAGGAGTCATAGTGAAATTATAAGAATCTGATAGAACTGTGGAGACAATAGTCTCTCTCTAACCAGAATGTTTGGAGAAGCCTAAGTATATCTGGGAGAGGGAGATGGTGAAACTTTCACCACCACCTCCCTCTCCCCAGCACAAGCAACACAGTTCCTCAAAAAAAAGTGATATGTGGCCTGTTTCATACCCTGAAACCAGACCCTCCCCTACTTGATCCAGTCCCCCTCACCTCTAATTAGCTTTTATTTTGCATGAGATTAAACACCACAGGAGGGATGCAACTGGCCCCTTCCTCTCCTGGAGGACACCCAAACCCACTGCACTCTTGCCCCTCCTCCCTATGGTGCCTGTATGGCTGACCACCCACAGATGTGCAGCAGGAAGCACACAGGTTACCCCTCAGCAGTAGCCCAGGAAGCTACATTGTGCAAGAACTAATCAGACTTGACCGGGCAGACAGATGAGAAGCCTGACCACTAAAACGAAAGTGGCAGGAGACCAACCTGCTTGACTGCTACTTAACAGCAAGACAGATGCACTGAGTAAGCAATTTAAACCACGGGGTGGGTTGGGGTGGGGTGGGGTGAGGAGGGTGCATATGAGCTGGCTAAGTGAACTTAACTGTCGCTGCAGAAAATAAAATCACCACTTGCTATTGGCTGGTTCTCAGGACAGTCTCAGAGCACATGAAGTGCCAGATTACAGATAAGGTATGTATAAATGTGCACATTATGAGTCATTTCCAAATTGTGAATCCACTTCAGAATAACATCAGATAGACTCCAGTGCCTGAATTTCTAGGTAATAAAAAGGCAGAAAGTTGTTTTGTGCACATGGCTGGAATCGCTGCTTAAAGTCATTTGTAGCTGCCCTAGCAAAAAGCCAGTTTGGAATCTCTTCCATATAATAAGATTTCCCATTTAGAAAAAGGAATGGTACACTATGGAAAATACTTTACTCCTTGCAGTGATCTGGGTCACCGTGACCTGCATACTCAGGCTGAGGTTGCTAGCGTAGGGGAAAGAATGAACTAATTATCCAAGATTTTTTTAGGTCCAAGGATGTAAGGCATGATGGCTCCCTTAGTTCTGCCCTCAACATGGTACCCCTTTCCAAGAACAGCTAAAGAAATTTCTGTGAACAACTGTTGTGCCAAGCTGCAGGCCACATCTGGGCTGTTTTTTTCTAGCTTCTCCTTGGAAATCCTCAGAGACATTTTGGATTGTTTTATTTACATGAAGTCTGCTACTAAATAAATAATTCAATCTCATTTTTTCTTTGCTCCTGTCTTGTGAGTGATCTTTGGTCTGAGAAATAAATTTAATCAGTCCTAAATGTATCTTTAGGGAGGGAGAGGGGAAAGGAGAGAGAGAGAGAGAGAGAGAGAGAAGAAACTCCAGAGTGTCTCAAGATAGACTGGAAAGGGGCAAGCTGCCCAAGGAGCTGGACTGAGCAGAAAGAGAACAGTACAGTCTAGGAACTGTGCACATGTTTTGTAGAAAACCATAACAGGTACCTGTTTAGTTAAAAAAGCTGACTTCTTGTAATGTCTGGCTTGTCATTTTGTATCAGAAGAAAATAATATTTCTTTCCTGAGCTTGTTTCCTTGTTTTTAAATAACTACAGCCCACTATTTCCAAAAGTATTAGAACTACACAATACATTAGGTGCTTTAGGCTCCTTCCAACAATAGTGAAACCATTTTGATGGAAAAAAATGATTCAAACTTTAGTTGAGGTTTAATAGTTAAGCATTCAGCATGTGTTTTTTTATTGTTGTTCAGTTATAGTAGTCCCCATTCCATGCCCCCCGCCGTTGCTCTCCCCTGCCCCATCCATCCCCCCGACCCTGTTCCCACAGTCAACACCCCATTGTCCTTGTCCTTGGATCTTTTATACATGTTCCTTATCTTGACGCTTCCCCTTCTTTCTCCCATTATCCTCCTCCCCCATCCTCTCTGGTCACTGCCAATTTGCTCTTCATTTCCATGTCTTTGGTTCTATTTTGCTCACTTGTTTGTTTTGTTGATTAGGTTCCACTTATAGGTGAGATCATATGGTATTTGTCTTTCACAGCCTGGCTTATTTCACTTAGCATTATGCTTGCCCGATCCATCCATGCTGTCACAAAGGGTAAGGGTTCCTTCTTTCTTTCTGCTGTGTAGAATTCCATTGTGTAAATGTACCACAGTTTTTTTGCTCCACTCATTTACTGATGGGCGCTTAGGCTGTTTACAGCACTTGGCTATTGTAAATAATGCTGCTATGAACATAGGGTTGCATAGGTTCTTTTGAATTGGTGGTTAAGGATTCTTAGGTTATAATCCCAGCGGTGGAATTGCTGGGTCAAAAGGCAGTTCCATTTTTCATTTTTTGAGGAAATCCCATACTGTTTTCTACAGTGGCTGCACCAGTCTACATTCCCACCAACAGTGTACTAGGGTTCCCTTTTCTCCACAACCACACCAGCACTTGTTTGTTAATTTGTTAATGATAGCCATTCTGACCGGTGTGAAGTGGTATCTCATTGTGATTTTAATATGCATCTTTCTGATGGCTAGTGATGCTAAGCATCCTTTCATATGCCTCTGGGCCCTCTGTATGTCCTCCTTAGAGAAGTGTCTGTTCAGGTCCTTTGCCCATTTTTTAATTGGATTGTTTGTCTTCCTGGAGTGGAGTCATGTGACCCTTGCCCAAGGTATCATTGGCAAACATGTTTTCCTATACAATTTGTTCCCTTTTCATTTTACTGATGTTGGCTTTAGCCATGCAGAAGTTTTTAATTTGATGAAGTCCTATTTGTTTATTCTTTCCTTTATAACCTTTTCCCTAGGGGATATATCTGTGAAAATATTGCCGTGAGGGATATCTGAAATTTTCCTGCCAATGTTCTCCTCTAGGACTTTTATGGTGTCACAACTTACATTTAAGTCTTCTATCCATTTGAGTTTATTTTTTGTGTATGGTGTAAATTGGTGGTCGAGTTTCATTTTTTTGCATGTACCTGTCCAGATCTCTCAACACCATTTATTGAAGAGGCTCTTTTTACTCCATTTTATGCTTCTACCCACTTTGTCAAATATTAATTGACCATAGAGACTTGGGTTTATTTCTGGGCTCTCTATTCTGTTCCATTGATCTATGTGTCTGTTCGTATACCAGTTCTAGGCTCTTTTGATTACATTGGTCTTGTAATATAGTTTGATATCAGGTATTGTGATCCCTCCTACTTTATTCTTCTTTCTCAAGATTGCTGAGGCTATTCAGGGTCATTTATGGTTCCATATAAATTTTTGAAATATTTGTTCTGTATCTGTGAAATGTGTCATTGGTATTTTAATAAGTATTGCATTGAATCTATCAATTGCTTTGGGTAGCATGAACATTTTAATGATATTAATTCTTCCAATCTATGAATATAGTATATGCTTCCATCTATTTGTGTCTTCCTCAATTTCTTTCTTCAGTGTTCTGTAGTTTTCTGAGTACAGGTCTTTTACCACTTTAATTAAGTTTATTCCTAGGCACTTTATTTTTCCTGTTGCTATAGCAAATGGGATTTTTTCCTGATTTCTGTTTCTGATATTTCATTGTTGGTTTACAAAAATACCCTTGATTTCTGAATATTGACTTTGTATTCCACTGTTTTACTAAATTCACTTACTAGTTTGAGTAGTTTTTTTGGTGGAGTCTATAGGGTTTTCTATGTACACTATCATATGTGCAAAAAATGACAATTTTACTTCTTCCTTTTCAATTTGGATGCCTTTTATTTCTTTTTCTTGTCTGATCGCTGTGGCTAGGACCTCCAGTACTATGTTAAATAGAAGTGGTGAGAGCAGACACCCCTGTCTTGCTCCTGATCTTAGGCAGAAAGTTTTTAGTTTTTGCACTTTCAGTGTGATGTTGGCTGTAGGTTTCTTGTATATGGCCTTTATGATGTTGAGGTGTGCTCTCTCTACTCCAACGTTGCTGAGTGTTTTTATCATAAATGGGTGTTGTATTTTATCAAACGCTTTTCAGCATCTATTGATATGATCATGTGACTTTTGTCTTTCATTTTGTTTATGCGGTATATTACATTTATTGATTTGCAAATATTGTACCATCCTTGCATCCCTGGGATGAATCCCACTTGATCATGGTGTATGATCGTTTTAATGTACTGCTGGATGCGTTTTGCCAATATTTTGTTGAGGATTTTAGCATCTAAGTTCATCAGTGATATTGGCCTGTAGTTTTGTTTGTTTGTTATGTCTTTACCTGGTTTGGGGATTAGAGTGATGTTGGCCTCATAAGAAGAGTTTAGGAGTTCTTTTTATGGTCTTTGTTTTGAAATCTATTTTGTCTAATATAAGTATTGCTACCCCAGCTTTTTTTTCCTGTCCATTTGCTTGGAATACTTTTTTCCAACCCTTCACTTTCAGTTTGTATAGGCCTTTTGTCTGATGTGGGTCTCTTGTAGACAGCATGTATGTGGGTCATATTTTCTTATCTATTCAGCTACCCTATGTCTTTTGATTGGAGCATTTAATCCATTTACATTTAAGATTATTATTTATAGATACTTATTCATTGCCATTTTTCACCTTTGGACCTGTGTTCCTCTCTCTCCACTCTTTTTCTTCATCTTCTTAAAGCAGTCCCTTTGGCACATCTTGCAATGCTTGTTTGTTTGTGGTGTATTCTTTTAACCTTCTTTTGTCTAGGAAACTCTTTATTTCGCCTTCCATTTTTTTTATTTATTTTTTAAAGATTTTATTTATTTATTTTTAGAGAGAAGGGAAGGTAGGGAGAAGGGGAGGGACAGAAACATCAATGTGTGGTTGCTTCTTGCACGCTCCCCACCAGGGACCTGGCCTGCAACTCAGGCATGTGCCCTGATCGGGAATCAAACTGGCGACCCTTTGGTTCGCAGGCCAGTGCTCAGTCCACTGAGCCACACCAGCCAGGGCTTGCTTTCCATTTTAAATGAGAGCCTTGCTGGGGAGAGTAGCCTTAGTTGCAGGTCTTTGCTTTTCATTACTTGGAATATTTCCTGCCATTCCCTTCTGGCTTGTAGTGTTTCTGCTGAGAAATCAGTTTCTAGCTTTATTAGAGCTCCCTTATATGTTACTTTCTGTTTTTCTCTTGCTGCCTTAAAGACTCTCTCCTTGTCTTTGAATTTTGCCATTTTAATTATACTGTGTCTTGGAGTGGTCAACATATGTTTTTAAACACAATGGGTCCACACACTTTAAAGATGTGGTGTTGAAGCGTACAGATAATGGTTCCTAACATTGACTTGGGTCCATACATTGCCAACTGCTCTCTCTCTTCTCCTTGCTCCTGAATCTCCAGCTGTAAAGATTTAATTACCAAATTTTTTTTTAATTTTTTAAAATATTTTATTTATTTATTTCTAGAGAGGCAGGAAGGGTGGGAGAAAGAGAGAGAGAGAGAAGCATTGATATGAGAGAGAAACATCCATCAGTTGCCTCTGGTATGCGCCCAGTCTGAGGCCTGCAACTCAGGCATGTGTCCTGACCAGGAATTGAACTGGTGACCTTTTACTTTGTGGGACAAAGCACACCCAACTGAGCCACACTGGTCAAGGCTTAATTACCAAATTTTAAAACTGATCATTTCATTCATGCAAATGCCTTGACATAAATTTGATATTTTTAGAGCATCAATAAACTTCCTGAGTGTGACAAAAAAAGACTGCTTATAGATTACAGTTAGCATTGATGTATCAGGCAAAATAACAACCAAAAAGTAAGTTTGTTATTAAGTTACAACAAGGGACACCCTGTATGTGCAATTCAGAGCCACGGGAAATGGCTTATTCTTAGATATTACAGAATGGAATTTACTGGAATTTAATACAGAATGGCAGAGAAGTTCATACTTGTGAAAAAACCACTGTCCACACTGACTAGGCAGCATTTCCCCTAGTGCTTCTTCACCTGACTATTCAGTCATCCACCACCCCACCTCCATCTGAGCCCCGCATCACCCTGCAAACCTCCACCCTTCCTTTCAGCACCCAGGACCTGGGAAGCCCCCACTGCCACGTTGCTGTTAGGTCAAATCCCGAGAACCCTCTGCTACATTAAAGGAGGTTCAGAGTTAAACAGAAGTCTCACACTATCACAAAGTGCCTTACACGCTTCTTTAATCTTGGACTTAAATCCCCACTTGAAAATAGCTTAGCATCTAATATTGTATTGGAAATGCAATTTGCATGGCAAATAAGAGAAAGGATCACAAAGAAAGCACATAACAGATTTCCAAACTGACTCACCTTTGTCACCAGATTTTTTAGCTCATAATCAACATAGCATTAAACAGATTGCATTTAAATAGCACGTTATGTTTGCAACATGCTTTTCCAAGTATCAGCTATTAGGAACTTCACAATGATTCTCAAGGTGTATTTAGCAGCCTGTCTTCAGGTGAGGAAATAGATTCAGAGAAGGTAAGCAAGCTGGAGTCTTACATTTAGTAAAAGGCCAGGACTTAAATCTGGGACTTGTGATTGCATCCTGGGGTGGGGCGGGGTGGGGGTGGGGTCCTTCCACCCTTCCCTCTGCTGCTACCTGTTTACTACATCAGTGCAAGGCTCCCTGGGTAGGCAGGGGAGTGAGAGGAGGGGAGGTCAGCCCACCACCAGCTAGTCCTGAGGGGTGATGGAAAGGGTGACCAGAGAGCCAAGATCTGTTCTGCCATCTCCCTGACCCCAAACAGTGCCTTTCAAGAGTCTGTAACAAAATAACTGAGTTTTGAAGTCTTTCTGAAAGACCCAGGACTCTTCTGTGTCCTTTGGCAAAAAGTTAATTCTGCCCCAGCAGGCCATTGGTGTTTGTTTGCACAGCATTTATTTTTTCATTCATTCATTCATTCATTCATTGTCTGCCCCTCCTCACTAGGATATAAGATCCATGATGACAGGGATTTTGTTTGTTTTGTTCACTGATAAATCCCACACTTAATACAGTGCCTTGCACATTGTAAGCCCTGAATGAAAGTATGTTGAATAAATACACAGTTCCTATAAGCTTCCCCTATTTTGAGTAAACGATATGTTACCATCACATGTGTTTAAGGCCATAGGCAAGATGCCCAGAAGAAAAGGAAAATGTTGTGGGAGGAAGCTGCCCAGAAGGGGGTCCTGTCTGTACCAGATGCCAAACTAATATGGGGTTGGGGCAACAGAAAGTAGCTCAGTACCAATAATCATTTTCAAAACACTGAAAAGGGGGAAGGGTTTTTCATAGTATTACTTAGGTGTTTTTTGAATCCCTAGATAGTCTTTTGAGACAAAACTGTCAATTTTGATATTAAAGCAAATGTGTATCATAATTTATAACTAATATCCCTAAAGGAAATGGATGTTACCAGATATTGATTACACTCTGGACTTAATAAATAACAAGAGATTCTTCATCAAAATATCACACAGTTTTAATCAACAACGTCCAAGTCTTGGAGGTCTAGGAATTGAGTCGAGAGCTGCCTGAACAGTGGACTTGGCTTTTCAATGTCTTGATTTCCCTAGCAATTATAAAGGAAGGCAGGAAAGACAGAGGGGGAACAAAGTGGGGTGGGACCAAGAAAAGGCATAAATGATGGAGTTGGTTAGGATGGAGGTGCTTTAAGTGATGGGCACATTTTATTTAACCTAATAATTAAACACACACACACAAAAATAAATCTGGTTCTCTAAGGTGTTTAATAATTACCAAAAAAAAACAAACGATACCAGAAGCCTTATTTCAAAAATGTTGAGAGAATATATTGTTTGGTACAATCCCCCGTTTTAAGTATATAATGTGGTATACTTTGTTTATTTACATACTTAGAAAATGCTTCTAGCGATTCCCTGATAAGCCAAGACAAAAGGTGCCCTCAGAGCAGATCTCTGTCATGCCTGGTCACCTAAGGCAGTGGTGTCCTGGAGTTTTCTGGACTCCCAAGAGCACAGTGTGCCCATGCATGCATCAGTTCTGGTTCCCAGGCTGGTGGCATCACCTTGGTAGGCTGAAATTGGTAAGAATGTTTACACCATAGAAATTGGTTAACAAACAATCAGGGCTTTTTATTTTTTCAGAGGTCTGGCGATTAAACAGTTACCAATGTGCTGCTGATTGAAGGGTCCTTTGAACAATAGAAATGTAGGGTGGTAGCTACTTTTGGCCCTGGAGAAAAGGGTGTAACTAGTCTTCTAACTCTTGTGGAGCTTAGTAAAAGCTCCCCTCCACCACTCCCCCCCTCCCCCGCCCCAGTAGGACTGGACGATTGTGGGGATGAGTAGATCTATTAGCATAGAGTGCCCAAGTTCTTTTGGGGTAAGAAGGTACTATAATACTGCACCTCTGCTTACTGAAATTGGAGTTAAGGAGATTTGTTGGGAGAATTATGGGGCAATCCCCCCAAAATCCCAATGTTAGTAAAGGGCAACAAGGTCATGATATAAAATTGCCCTGAGGAAAAGGGGTAGTTTAGATCTGGTCCAAGCTCAACCCAAAGGCCATGAGAGTTTGAGAGGGAGTATAGATTCCTCAGCTGTCTCATTCCTCAGGTGCTTCATGCTTTAGAGGCCCATGACTCGAGCTTAAAGCTAACACATGAAGTACTTTTGCAACATTTCAGGGAGCACCAGTCATCAGTCCAACAGCACAGAAGAGTCAAGAGCAACACTGTGATGCAGTAAGTGGTAGAGGAATGACTGCAGATTCTGGTGCTACTCATGCCTGGCATCTGAAAGCAGGACTAAACCACTATCCCAAGTAAATTACAGTTTTTCAACAAGTAAAGGAAAGGGGAGCATTGCTTCAGAATACAAGAGGGAGACACTGGGCTTCATACTAACAAGGTACTATGGGTGCTCAAGCAGTCACATGATAAGCTAGAGACCATTTTATATGTAGATATAGAAGAAAATATATTCAAGTAGTAAAAATGATTATCATAAGATGCTGGTATTATGAATGACTTTCTTTACACTATTTTCTATAGTTATTTAAGAAGAGTAATGTCTAAGCTCTTATGTTTTACAACCATATCAAAAACATTCAAGTTCCTCCCAATGGCAGGAAGTAGCCCCCAGACCCAGAGAGTTGACACTTTGGAGCTAATGGGGAAACCACCTGGACTATGCCCCTAGTTCTGACCATTCCAAGGTCTGCCCCACCCGAGGTCAGCTGTGGGGCAAGTGTGGGGCCTGGGAAGGTGATGGGCTGTCACCAGCCTCAGCAGGACTGGGAGGAGAAACACAATCACAGCCAGGACCACAGACTCCTAGATGCGGGCAACACCGTGAAGGTCACATACCCCAGCTGCTCCCAGCAAGTCCCTGGCACTATATCAGATGACTGGGACTATGGTTGATATTTTATCTTTTCTTAATTTTTTTAAATGACATATTCTTACAATTAAAAGAATAAAGGCAAAAACAAGATTGGCTAACAGGTAATAGATCAAATCTCCTTTGAGTATTTTTAAAGTAGGGACTCCACAGTCAAGATGAGACTCTTATGCTATTTTTCCTTGTTGAGTGTCTGAGGGAGAATGTTTTTGTGGATATGAGGCAGGGGCAGAGGGTACTTTTCTCCTAACATGAACTTGACTCTGGAGAGATGTGTCTCCAACTCCTGGAAGCTGTGAAGAATGCCAGAAGCCTGCAGCCCCACCTCTCTGCCTGCCCCACCCCCATGTCAATGACAAGCTCCTCTGTGACAGACAGTGGCAAGGGCGGGAACCACTCAACTGCAGACTCTAATAACTCCCTCTCTACATGCCAACATGGGATCAACAAGATCTAAATTGAAATATGTGGTTGAATGGCTTTCTGAAAAGTCTTGTGCCTCTAAGTCTTTGCAGAAGTCACAGTCTGCTTCAGGGAAAGTGTGGGGTGGAGGGAGGGGCGTCCTCGTGTGGATGGCTGCTGTGTACCTCACCTTTTTCACAGAGATAACAGAGAGGGGATTGAATGTATGTTGCTGATGGAATGGGAAGTGGGATTTGAAGAAACAAGATGTTCTCCAGAAAGCACAGTCTGGGAGGTGAAGGCCTCTGTATTTCTCCTTCATTAGGGATGGCAGCTCCACAGAGCAGAAGTGAGAGACAAAGGGGGTGAAACAAGGAAGACGAGCGTGCCATGCAAGGGTGCAGCACACGGAGTGCACCTGACTGCCTGACCTCACGTGGCTCCTCTGAGAAGCCACTGAAAATATGCCTCAGGATCTTTCTGCCTGGAGAGAAAAGGATAAAAACATCCATCAACTCTCCTCTCAGGTTGAAGGTCCACTCCATAGGGTGCCATGTGCCTTGCCCTTGCTGTGGTGTATTGGGGTGCACCAGGCAAGGTCCACAACTTCCCACACTCACTGTCAACAGGGAAGCCCAGAACAGAACACAAGAGGTCTGAGACATAGGCCTGAAGTTGGGTGCCAGCTGGTGGCACCAGCATGAAGTTGGTGGTGGCCCATGCGTATCTGGTCACCACTGCAGCCTCTGGACTTGGAGACATGAGCTTATCTCCACCTGGCAAACTCCTGCTCATGCCTCAAAAATGAGACAAGATTCTCCTTCTCCAGGAAAAGTTCTCGAACAAGCCACTCCTCTGTCCTCCCACTAAATCGATTCACTTAATAACACATACGCAGGCAAGTTATTCCAGCCAGAAAATTCGTGGAGTCTATAAAATAAATTACTATTTAGTAAACTGAAAAATCAACACTCCACATGTTGATTTAACACAGCTCAAAAATATACCCAAGATAGACTGTATAGTGATTTTTTCATTTTTGTTCACTGTGGCAGAAATTGAATTATCAAATATTAATTTCCCTTCCTCTATAGTAATAGAGTAATACTAATAGTTCTTATCTAGGCACATGGCTTCCCAGAATGCACTTCTCAGGTCCTCTTACAACAAGATGTCGCCACATCACAGCCTGACCAACAATATGTGAGTGGAGGTGAGTAGTGCAAATACCAAGTTAGATCCTTAAAGGAAAAGAGTGAGGACACTCTATCTCCCTTCCCACTGGTTTGAATGTGGGTGGACAAGAGCAGCACCTTCAGGATGGAGGAACAAAAAGGTAGGAGTGTAGGGCTCTCCCCTGGTGCTTCTCTCGAAGCCCTGAAGCTATATCCAGACTGTTAGGTGAGGGGAAAGTTCCTACCATACCAGATTGCCTAAATGAACAAACCGTACTGACCATCTTACATACTTAAGACTTCCTAAGTTCTAGGAACTCAGAGTAGGAATGTGGATACAAAAGATGTAGTCCCTACCTAAAAGAGGCTGTTAGCCTGCTGAGGAACGAGCCTATAAAAAGTTATGCACACACATGCACACACACAAGTACAACAAGTGCTGACAGAACTAACCACAGGTGCTACACGTGTGCATGAGAGAGGACTCTGAAGGAGTGACGTCCATACTGATGTCTCGACAAGGTGAAGGAGTTAACGAGGCATGACGAGGGAAAGGAACAGCATTAACAAAGTTGGTAAGGCCAGAGAAAGCATGGTGCTTTCAGGTGAGAGGCAGTGCAGCCAAGCAGCTAGTGGCACTGGCTCTGTGGTCAGACGACGCGAGTTTCAATCTTAGCCTAGCACTCATTGGCTCCATAGGTGAGTTTCTTAGGTGAGTTGCTTGAGCTCTCTGTGTCAACCTCCTAGAGCTGTCATTAGGACTGAATTAGATAACCCGTGTAACAGTCCTTAGCATAGCACTTGACTCGTGGTACAGAACAGACTCAGTGAATGTTAGCTTAAAAACAAGTAGGTAGGTGTGGCTGGAACCCAGAAGGCAAAGTGAAGAGTTACCAGAGAGGCTGGGGGGATAGTCTGTGATGACATCATCAAAGAGACTATTTCATCCTGAATCCTAAGAGATTCTGAGCAGGAAACTGACCGGTCAGAGATTTCTGCCTCTGAGAGGTCAATTTGACAGCAGAGTGACATGATCAGAAAGCATTTGGCCGCCTTCTTTCTAACTGAATCTTGGCTTTTCACAAAGAAAACATTATTTCACACATTGCACACCCCAGACAAACATTATTTGTAAATTGTAATGGTGAAAATGGGTGGACTGAGTTACCTCTCTGGTAATGACAATTCTCAACTTCTTCTGACAGGGCTCACTGCCTTGTCTTTGTCTAAAAGAAAGCTTATTATTTCTTTTGCCATTATTATTCTATGACAGCCTAAATCCCCACTTCCTGTCTTGCTAAAAAAGTTTCCATGATGAGATGCCCAAGAGTACCATTTTCCACCTGCACGAGGTTAAGCCCCCAGAGGGCTCCCTCATAGGCAGGGCTAAATTCATTGAAACTCTTCAGAAGATGAAATCTAACTTACTTTTTAGTCTGATTTTTCCATGCAAGCATATTAGAAAAATGCTCAGGCCGTTTCCCATGTGTTCAATCCTTCAGAAGTGCATTGACAGAGCTCTGGAAGCAGAGAGCTCCGGCGGGGAAATTCTCAGAAACATCGCCACCTGGTGTTCAATCGCCCAGACCTGTCAAGTGATGAATTGCCTTCTTTCAGAAATGGTGAGTACCAAAAATATTGTGACTCTTTTCCTTTAACAAAAAATGCCAAATAAGGTCTGCTCACTTTCCTGTAAAATGTCTTCCCAACTGCACTAAGAGAAATAAATAATATATGCAAATCCTTGCCGAAAGGTGGGGTGATTTTATTTGAGAAAGATTTAATGGCATTTCTCCACGGGCAGTAAGAGTATGCAAATTCACCAAAATCCAGAAAGCTTCCCAGGAAAGACAATAAAAAGCTATGAAGGCACAGGTGACCCTTGGTCTTTGGATTAGACATTTTATAAAATGGTGATTGGGCACTGAAGAAGAAAACAGCATGAAACACACCAGGAGACACGCACAACCGGGGAATGCTCTGCCTCGGAAAAGGGTACCCGTCCATCATGGGTTCACTTCGGATCTCCCAGGCCCCTTCTATCTGAAAGTCTAACTTCTCATGAAAATTCACAGTTAAGTCTCTCAACACTGGAAACTGTGTCCCGTCTCCTCATTAGCAGGGGCAATCTCCTGTTGTGTCACATGCATGGCTAACGTCCCATTACAGCTTCTTCATTATTTAGCCCTAATCATTCTAAATTAGTGTTTTCCCATGGCACAGCAAGAAGGGGGGAGCAAAGCCTCTTCTCGTTCTTTGAATGTCTCATGGATTCCTCACCCTCAAAACACTCCACAGACTGGTGACAGAGCTACCCAGGACTCTAATTGCCTCTGACAAAACAGAGCACCCGCAGTATGACCTTTCAGAAGTGGGGAGCAATGAAAATAAGACAGATTCAGTTGATTCTAATATCCCTTAGTCACGAGCTTACCAAACCTTTCAATGATTTCTGCATTTGAAAAGCAGAAATTGTTCGTTAACAGATTAGGGCACTCTTCAAGATTATTGTTATAGTTCTTCAGTGTCAGCTACTAAAATAGGAAAACACCCAGAATATGCCTATATAGACTCATCTCATCCCCAAGGTATCTCTGAAGAATCCATGACTTACGCACTGCCACTGTACTGAAGTTAATTATGAACGTGTTTCATTTCTTCTACGAGATTAGAAAGTCTGAGCAGGCAGAGATAACATCTATTGCCTCTTTACTTTGGGGAACAAACTGGAAAATATAATCACACACACACACAGACACATTGTATACCCCACAGCCCAGCATACTGCCTTTCCTATTACATTTTTTGACTGTTAAAATCAAAACAAAAATGAGCTTAAATACTTAGTGACAAGAGCAAGATGTCAAATTGCCCACACAGGTCATTCCCAACATTGTCAAATACAGCTACATGGAGACATGATGCACAAAAAGAAGACAGTTAGAAAACACAAAGGTGCTAACAATACTTACTCTAAGTGGTAGAATTTGTCTTTATTCACGAAATTTCCAAGTTGGTTTTTTTTTTTTACAATGAGCACATATTATCTTGATAATCTCAAGCGGTGGTAGAATTTGTCTTTATTCACGAAATTTCCAAGTTGGTTTTTTTTTTTTTTTACAATGAGCACATATTATCTTGATAATCTCAAGCGGTGGCTGCTTTCTACCCGACATCACTAACACTCGGACTATGATTCATCCTGGCCTCTTTGAAGCCATGTCCCTCCCTCATGCCCGAAACCCCAGCTCTGCATCTCACCTGGCTATCCCCATCCCCTCCCGACCCATCGCGCACCCCAGGTCCCCCCTCTCACTTCTGAGCTTCACTTCTAGCAGCATACTTTTACCTTGCATTTCCTCTGTTTTGAATGAAGCTAAACCTTTTTCCTTATGATTATGAGCAATTTGTACTTCTCTTTCTGTGGCCTGTTTGTTCATATATCTTGTTCTGTCTTTTTGTTTTTTTAGATCAGCCTATCTATTTTCAGAGGATAAATCATCCGAGTGAGAATTTCATGAGAGCAAAGCAAAGAGAGCATCAATTATAATTCTGAATACTAAAAATAATGTTTTTCATGTATTTAAACACAAGCAAATATTTTCTGCTATTTTCAATGCTCATGTCTAGAACTTATCTTTTTTTTTAAATATATCTTATTGATTATAGTATTAAAGTTGTACAAATTTTTCCCCCTTTGCTCCCCTCCACCTGGTACCCCTCATTCCTTCCAGCAATCACCCGCCTTAGTTCATAGGCATGGGTCTTGCACAGAAGTTCTTTGGTTACTCCATTTCTTATACCGTTTCTAACATCCCCCTGTCTGTTCTGTACCTACCAATTTGGACTTCTTTTTTTTAATTTATTTTATTGATTGTGCTATTACAGTTGTCCCATTTTCCCCCATTTATTCCC
>VMDR010004334.1:0-61182 GCA_007922815.1 Macrotus californicus | reverse complement strand
TTTTAAAAAATTATATTAACCCTAAATTTAATAAAGGCTGATAAACAACAAGGACAAAATAAAAACTTCTATAATCTTTCAAATTCTAACACAACCTATTAAATAAAATCACACTCCTGACATGGCTGGTGTGGCTCAGTGGATTGAATGCCAGCCTGCGAACTAAAGGGTTGCTGGTTCAATTCCCAGTCAGGGCATGTGAAAGGCAACCACACACTGATGCTTTTCTCCCTCCCATTCCTTCTATCTAAAAATAAATTAAAAATTTTTAAAAAAATAAAGCAACTGTGATGTCTCCTTAAAAAAAAAAAGCAACAAAAAAACATACTCCCAAGTTTTTCCCTGATATTAGAGTTTGGATATTGTCTATATAGACATCAGTCCTTCCCTGCCCCACTCCCATGTGTCCTCAGGACAGTTGGCTACATAGGGAATAATCTAATCAAAGCACACAGTCATATGGAAAGCATAGGATTAAACCAGTCGAAAACACTTACCCAGCATCCCCCTTTCCAATGATTCCTTCACCCCTGATGGATCTTATCCTTCATTCCCAATCCACCATAGACCTCATGTGCTCACTGTCCTCCACACCCAACTTAGATTCTGTGTCTAACTTTACAATTAATTGCAAATATTTTAATCGGCCTTGTCCTTCTCTTCTGCCATTGTACCAACCTGGCAATCAATACAGGTTCAACCTAACTAACCATGTGCAATAAGCAGCTAAAGTTGCTGGAAGGAAAAAAACCTACACAACTATGTTTAATGGTCTTATACAAATAATATCTGCTACTTACCCACTTATATTTCTATAGTTTTCTCAAGCAATGTTCCAATGAATTATCCAAAAGAGTGTGAGAGAGACAGATAAGCAATCTACCTGTCACTGAAAGTCATTATTGTAAATCAGCAACGCAACCAGAGTGGGCAGGCGACTTAACCAGTGCATACTTCCCCACTTCTAAGCTCAAATAATTTCATGAACCCTGGGTTTGAGGAAATAGATCCCAAATTTAGTCCTACAGAATCTAATCCAAATAACATAAACTCATAGAAGAAACCCCTGGCAAAGAGTAGAAAGACTAACAAAATATTGAAATTGAATTTAGGAGGCAAACTGAAAAATTGGTGCATTTCTTCATTTTCCTCTCTTCATCACTCTGCCAGTGTGCACATACATGGCTATGTATACCCATGTGCCAAGCAAAACTTTCACCCCATTACCTACTACTTTGTTTTCTTCACTCTGCATCAAAAGTATAATTTACTCCAATCTTATAGCAAGACCAAACACACTGGTGAATTACAGGATCAAATGACTGCTTGTCTGAGAGGTACAAGAGAATTCATCCAGGGACTTCTGGTCAAGATGGCAGGGTAGGCAAACATGGCTCGCCCCTTTGCACAAGCACATCAAAATTACGACGAACATATAGAACAACCATCTTTCAGAACTGTCAGAAATCGAGTTGAATGGACATCTCACAATTACACAATTAAAGAAACCACATCCATCCAGACTGGTAAGAGGGGCAGAGGCATGGAATGGGCTGGTCCCACACTCATGTGTGGTGAATAAAAATTTGGGAGGGATATCTTGGGAGTGAGGAGTCCCAGTCCCACACCATACCCTCCAGTTCAGGGTTCCAGTGCCAGGAAGATAAGTCTTCACAACTTCTGGGTGCAAAAACAGTGGGGATTCAGTCAGGTCAAGAAACTGCTAGAGCCCCAAGCAGTTCCATTTAAAGAACCCACACACAGACTCACCTACTAAAAATCACTCTCTCTGAGCTCTGGCACCGAGGTAGCAGCTTGAAAGGCACCAGTGACACACAGAGAGAAACTGAAGTACCTGTCATTGAGACGGACAGGCCATTGTCTGTTTTCTAAACCCTCCCCACACAGAGCCATAGAGCTGGCAAGCTGGTGCCATATCTGAGACTCTTTCAATCTGGCTAACACTGTTTGACCTGCCTTGGAGGTTCCCAGAGGCTCTGCCCCACCCAACTTATGGACCCACCCCAACTGTGTTTCCACAAGAATGGCTGGTCTTGGTTCACCCTGCACAACTTCCTAAATCCTCTTAAACAAGTAATAAGTGGCCTCAGTGAGGAACTAGCCGCAGGCACCCTAGATTCATAGCTTGGCTTCGCCTGGGAATCTCCAAGTCCAGCACAAGTAGCAACCATTTCAGATTGCTTTATAGCTCAGGAAGGGTAGCCCCAAGCAGAACACAGGTGAGGGCTGACCTTGGCCTGTACCACCTGGGAAACCTAAGTGCCAGCACATTCATTGGACAACTACAGACCACGTTGGAGCACCACCTCCCTGCCCCTGCACAGCTGATCCTCCACAGAGGGTTGAGGTTGGTGGTATCACAGCCAATCCTTGCAGCTGACTGGCCTGGATAAATCCCTCCCATTGTTCTGCCAACAGCAACCAAGGCGCAACTACAAGAAGAGGGCATACTCAGCCCACACGAAGAGTGCAGTTCAAGTGCCCAGCTTGGGTGATAGGGGAGGCTGTGCCACTGGACCATACAAGACACCTACTACATTAAGCCACCCTACCAAGGCATGGGGTCAAAGCAGATCTACCTAATACATAGAAACAAACACAGGGAGGCTACCAAAATGAGGAGACAAAGAAACATGACCCAAATGAAAGGACATATCAAAATTCCAGAAAAAAAGCTAAATGAAACAGAGATAAGCAATCTATCAGATGCAAAGTTCAAAACACTGGTTATAAGGATGCTGAAGGAATTTAGCAAGAAGCTAAACAGCATTAAAAAGATTCAATCAGAAATTAAGGATACACTATTCAAATTACCTAACCATTTACAGGGAAACATCAGTAGAGTGGATGAAGTTGAGAATCAAATCAATGATTTGGAACATAAGGAATAAAAAAAAAAAAACAATCAGACCAACATAAAGAAAACAATAAAAAAAAAATGAGGATAGTATAAGCAGCCTCTCAGACAACTTCAAGAGGTCCAACATTTGCATCATAGGAATGCCAGAAGGAGAAGAGAGTGAGCAAGAAATTGGAAATCTGTTGAAAAAATAATGAAAGAAAACTTCCCTGACTTGAAGAAGGAAATAGACATGCAGGCCAGGAAGCAGAGTCCCAGTCAAGATGGACGCAAAGAGGCCCACTCCAAGGCACATCATAATTTAAATGCCAAAGGTTAAAGATAAAGAGAGAATTTTAAAAGCAGCAAGAGAGAAGCAGTTAGAGGAGTTCCTATAAGACTGTCAGCTGATTCTTCAAAAGAAACTTTGCAGGCTAAAAGGAATCGGCGAGAAATACTCAAAGTCATGAAAAGCAGGGACCTACAGCCCAGATTGCTCTACCCAGCAAAGCTATCATTTAGAGCGAAGGGCAGATAAAGAGCTTCCCAGAGAAGAAAAATCAAAGGAGTTCATCATTACCAAACCATTGTTATATGAAATGTTAAAGGGACTTACTTAAGAAAAAGATCAAAACTAAGAAGAATAAAATGGCAAAAATACATATCTATCAACAACTGAAACAAAAAACAAACTAAGCAAACAAGAAGATCAGAGACAGAATCATGGATACGGAGAGCGTTGTGATGGTTTCCAGATGGGAAGGGGATGTGGGGGAATGAGTGAAGAGGTGAGGAGATTAAGAAGTACAAATAGGCAGGTATAGAATAGACAGGGGGATGTAAATACAGTATAGGAAATGGAGTAGCCAAAGAACTTATACGCATGACCCATGGACATAAACAATGGTGGGGGGATTGCCTGCGGGAATGAGGGGTGCTGGGAGGAGAGGGGCAAAGGAGAAAAAGTCAGGACAACTCTAATAGCATAATCAATAAAATATTAAAAAATAAATAAATTTTTAGAAAAAGAATCCATCCAAACTGTGGTATTAAAGTCAGTTGATAAGGGAACTGGTGACTGAGTTGTCATTAACTATATGAAGCTTTGGTTGGGAGCCCTGTGTTCTTTCTGGGAGCTCATCTGTACCCTGAAGTGCTGAGACCAAGTTGACCTTCCTGCTCTCATTCTTAGGTGCCCACCCAGGAACCACACACCCTTTGTTCTCATTCCATCTTGCTTCCAAATGTTCCCCCTAAATATTCTCAATTTATCCATAACTCCAGGAACTGCTGCCAGCAGAGACAGCCAGCCTGCCATAGCCTGCCAGAGGTCTTCTCCTTGAAATCAAAAAGCTAAGATCCAAACCTGAAAGGAAAAAGAAAATGCAACATACAAAACACTGTCTTTGCCCCACACATCTCTAGTGACAAAGTGTTGAAACGTGAAAGCAAGGCAGAGCTTCAATGTAAATTTACTCCTTATTGCTAGGTGGCTTCGGCACTGCTTTTGGGTAAAATGGAAATGAGAATTCCTAGCACTATTTCATATTGAGAAGGTAGCCACAGACCAGCACCCTGATGGTCACCTGCTTATACCTTCTCCAACACAAGTTCTTCCCAGCTAGTATGGTCAAGCTCACGGCCAACATAGAAAGCAGGCTCTTTCAAACAGTCTCTGAATACAAACAAGTGTAAGTGTTATCAGGAACACATGACAATCTTCGGTACCTATCCAAGAAACTAGCACAACAGCAGTACAAGTTTGTAAGACTTGACAAACAAGTATTGACATCACCTTTTTGAAAAGTAGGGTCCAAGACATGGAATAAAGATTACTGAGGAACATGAGGACAAAATAAACAACTAATGAGCCATGACTTGGGAAGAAAAATCCAAGAATTCTTACTAATATTCCCACCCTGCTCTCAACCCTCTATACACATTTTCTTCATATTTATAGTGGATCCTGAGCCTAAGGTCTAATGTTTAACTTTGTAACATTTTATTATTTTTAATAATATTATTTACAACATTTTATTATTAAAATTATTATTCCTTTCAGTTTTTAAATTTTTATTTACTTATTTTTAAAGAGAGAAACAGTGATATGTTGTTCCACTTATTTATGTATCCATTGGTTGACTCTTGTATGTGCCCCCACCAGGGATTGAACGCAAAAACTTGGTGTATTGAGAAGACGTTCTAATCAAAACTGAGCTACTCAGCCAGCACACTATTCCTTCTTTGGTTGTTACAAATTATTTTGTTCCTAATTCTAACATTAACAAGACTCACTCTCAGGTACCAGGGAAGAAATATGACACTTTAGTCAAACACACAGACACACACAACCAAAGAAAGACATTGTTAAATTTGACAATCTTAATGCTCCACAAATTTTTCTTCCAGAGGAAAAGATTCAGCCAGTCAATCCTGTCTCCCTTCCCAGCACAGCTGGTTTGTGCAGAGGCACTATAAAGCAGATGGCACGCTAATAGCCAAAAGCCAGGGGGCTGATTACCTTGTTTGCGATCTGCACTTCACAAATAAAGAACTATTACTGAAAAGTAAAGGTCACTCAAAATGAATTGTATTCAATAAAGAGCGTGGGCAGAGACACTGGGGCTAGCTAGTATTGATTCCACAGAATTCTCTGGTGAAGGAGACATGTAGCATTGTCAGGGATTTCTCACGGCAGGGAAGGATTTACTCAGCTGGGCTAGGCTTGTCTGCTTTGGTGAGCACTGGAGAATGCGCAGAACCCTCTGTGCATGTGTATGAACTGAACTGATACATAGGTCACTCCATTAATCTAATGTCCAATAAGGTGCTTCTGGGCCAGGAGAAATCCAGGCTCATGGGGAAAAAGAGGGTTGAAGACTTCCTCACAAATAAAAAAAGAATCACTTGTAAGCCACATCACCAAGTCTCTTTCTTAAGCATCTAAAACACTGTTGTATTCAGTCACAAGTTGCCGGGCTAAAAAGTAGTATGGTCTGTTCATTCTGCGCTTCCTTCCTATCTCTGCTTCACTCTCAGCAGAAAGTAGATGTGTGTCCACTATCTTCAAGATTGTCTTGAGCAACCAGCGAGGTGAGACCCAAGACCAAAATTGTGCCTATTCTCCATCTTGTCTCCATGACAGACATCACCCCCTCTATTTGCTAAGAAGGACAGTAGCCCAGATGTGATTCGCATACCCTTCTGGCCCACGTACACAAATGATTCACAATACCTGAAATTCCCTTAATTGGAACAATTCCTTGGTTAAGGCAGTGGTCAGGGTCTTCTTCCCTGCTACAGGGGTCCACCTGCCATTGTTTCTCTTTCCTGGTGCTCAGCTCTCCCCTCCTGCCACTTGGCAGTGTGTGGCTGCCCCACTTGGATTCAGTCTCTCCGAAGATCACCCCTAGTGGCTAGAACAGACTAGAGTCCCCCTGCAGCCTGGCCCCTGCTGCACACTAACTGGGACTGAATGTCTGCGGTGCAGTACTCCTCTGTCATTTTGGATTTTTTAAATTTTAGTAAAATAGCATATAAAATTACTGTCTGAACCATTTTGAAGTGTACAGGTTAGTGGCATTAAGTACATTCACACTGTTGTGCAGCTGTCCACACTATCCATCTCCAGAACTCTTTGCAGGTTGTAAAACTGAAATTCTGTACCCATTAAATAATTACTCTTCTTATCCCCAGCTCCTGGTGGCCCCCATTCTATTTTCTATGTCTATGAATTTGACTACTCTAGGTACCTCAGATAAGTAGAATCCTGCAATATTTGTCCTTTTATAACTGGCTTATTACACTTTCCATAACGTACTCAAGGTTCATCCATGTTGTAGCATGTGGCAGGATCTCCTTCCTTTTTAAGGTTGAATACTATTCCACTGTATGGACATACCATGGTAGTGTATCTGTTCTTCCACTGACAGACCCATGGATAGCTTGCACCTCTTGGCTATCGTGAACGATGTTGCCATGAACATGGGTATTCAAGTATCTGTTGGAGTCCCTGTTTTCAATTCTTTTTGGTATGCACTGAGAAGGGGAATTGCTGGGTCACATGATAATTCTATTTTTAATCTTTTGAGCAACTGTCATGTTGTTTTCTTACAGCGGCTGCACCGTTTCCTCTGTGGTTTCTAAGATGAGCCGAGGTGACTCTGATGAGAATGAGAAGGTAAATAACTAATGCTGAGCCCCTTGGAACCTCTCCATCCCATTAAATCAATCAGTGCCTGCTCCAGAAGGTCATTCTGTTCGTACAAGATAAAAATGGCTGTGTTTTCTCATCAGGCAGCTCTGGTTATGCTGAGAAATGCTTTGCTGCTATGGTGCTATGAAAACTGCCCTGAGGCAGTACTTACAGTTTAATCCACGTCTCCTGAAGATAATACTTTAACCAAAAAGGAACAAAAAAGTATAAATCAGAATTAGGAGAATTTAAAAATTAACTTTATGCTTTGGAGTCATTCTTCAAAAACTCTACAGCCAGCTTAAGATCTACATTCTTAATTGTGCACGACAGACTACAGAGAAAGCAATCAGCATGGGGCATGCAATTTTTATCTGTGATTAGCATTCTATGTCTGATTTATGGCTTTTGGGTAGATGGGCATCAATTTATTTTTCCTTTGCAGAGCTCTATGCATGAAGTGTGATTACAAATTTGTTTGCATTTTCTGTGGTACAGAATTAAAAACATAACCTTCTTGGAGACTTGGAATAAAATGTTCTCTTGCCCTTTATTTTTTCCTCAAAATAAAAATATACGCCAAATAGTGTTTCATATCATAAGCCCATGGATTCCAGTCACATGGTTCTCAGAATCCTACTTTCACCTAATGGAATAACCAGTTACAAGATGATAGTAATTGCAAAAAATCTGGAGTTTTATATACTTAATGTCTCTACCTTTTCATTTTGTTACCATGCTGTATCAAAATATGGGCTTTAGTTAACTCACAGAAACATTTTACCTGTATGTACAGCTAAAAAAGCTAGATGTATGGATCTTCCTGCAGGCAAATTAATTTCAAAAAATGCCCAGATACTTAAAGTGCTTTGGTAAAGACTCATGGTTTTAAAGCTGGTTGGGAAAACTCTGGCCCTGAATTAAAGCAGGGTTACCCACTATCAGCTGGGGCCCCGGGGCTTTGAGGACCACTGGCTGGGATCTAGTCTAAGTGCTAAGCTAAAGGCTCCCTCCAGAACTTCCACCCCGCTAGACTCACCTGTGCTAGTCTCAGGCCCTCCCATATGGCAGCGGCCTAGATAGTATTCCCAAATTCCAGACATGCATATTCTCAATGCTTGTCAATAGACATGTGCAATCCAAAGAGAATTCCCAGTTACCTTATCTCCAATGTTCCAAAACTTAATTTCTTATTTCTTCTGCCAAACCTATTGTCAATCTGACTTCCAGCTATGTATTTTTTAATCCTCACCACGCCTCTTTTCCATCCACCCCCATCATGGCACACCCTTGAAGCATAATACAATGATTTTTACCTGTCATATTTTATTATAAAAATAAAATCTAATTATGGGTTTATAATTTTTCAGGGGAAAATGTGTATTTTTAACTTCTTTCATGTCTTCACATTCAGAAAAAACAGTCAAGATAGGATAGGGAAAGTACTCAGCCTGGTGACAAAGATGTTTTTATAAGGAAAATTCTCCTTGATTTAGAGAAAAAACAACATTGTTTATTTTTAAAAAATTTTTAAATCTTTACCCAAGGAGAGGGAAAGACAGAGAGAGAGAGAGAGAGAGAGAGAGAGAGAAACATTGATGTGAAAGCAACCAGGGATCGAACCTGTACCTGGGTACGTGCTCTGACCGGGAATTGAACCAAAAACCTTTTGGTTTATGAGATGACACTCCAACTGAGCCACCTGGCCAGGGCAGAAATTTTAAAACATTGCCTATAATGGAAAATTTTGTAGGCAGAAATTTCATTAAAATGAGTCTTGATATGGCAAAGCCATCCCTTAATAGTAAACTTGAGCCAGCCTCTGTCCCAGTGAGTGATGAATCCAGCCTCACCCAAATAGCTGAGTCTGTGGGTGGCTTAAAAGGCAAGTGTAACATTTGACCTTATAAAGTAAAAACTGAAAGGAGAAAATGTGAGAGGAAAAAAACAAAAACATTCATTTTCTCCATTTTCCCGAGAGCATATGAACCTTAGAGTAAAAGATAGCCAACTGCCACTGTGCAAAAAACTTTGCACACTTTCGTTCTCACTCATTTCTCATAATTAAAGCTGAAAACCACCAGATGTTATGTCCTGTATCCTTTCAGTTTTTGTTGGCTATATCTGCTCTATTGAATAAAGATGTTTCGCCATGCATAATTATATTTTATAGAACTGCACTTCTACAACACCAAGGCGGTGTGATTTTCCTCTCAAAGACTGGAGTGAGTTATTCACAGAGGGCAGTTGATTTGCCATAAAAGACGCCGAATGGGGCCTCTGTCTCCAGGAGGAATGCTAGCAGCGGCCCTCACCGTACCCAGCGACGTCCACAGCCCCGGGGAAAACTCAGTAGTATTCTACCGGAAACCAACATCAAAGGTGAAAAGTAACTGACAGCTCACAGAAAGTCTTTAACAATTTGGTTAAGACTAAAAACTAGGAAGTATTACAATTGATCTAACTGAAAAACAGGTCCAACCTATGAGACTGATAACGAAGGCAGCAAAAAAAGAAATAAGCTCAAAATTGAGGCTTTTTGGACAAGCAAGAAATGTGATATAAAAGCACATTTGACAAAAGTACAGCACAGTTAAAGGTATTTGTATGTCTCTGTGAAAGTGCTTTCTCAGTTTATTCTCTTCAGCCAACGTATACATTTTTGGGCAATGAACAAGTGGAAAACCTATAGGCTGACTTATATATAGCAATCTTTTTGCTTATATGAATTTCTCCACCCGGTAGACGTTTATAATAATTTATAATTCCAGTTTTCTAGACTACACAATTGTACAAGCCCCCTGAGACACTTAGAATAAACATAACCTGATTTTTCCAACACTATTACTAAAAATAAAAGGACCACACAGTGAGTATCTCACACTATCACAGAACCCATTGAACAGGCCGTTTTCTTTAATTCATTCTATTCAAAAGCCTTAGGAAAATGAGGAGCTCTTCCTGGAAGATCTCAGAATGCTACAGCCAGAAGAGACATGCAGGCATCTAGTCGCTGGCTTGGAAATATATTGTTTTTAAAATTTTGAGCTGTGAAGCTTTTCTCCTGAGAGGTGAAAGTGGTGACACTTTGGCTGAAGGAGGGGTGGGAGGCTGGGGGGCAGGGGAGGGAAGTATAAACTGATACTGTATTCTGGCGCCCAAGCTTGTTCTCTGCACCAGTCTGCAAGAAGACAGAGCCACCAAACCAATGAGACACCTTCCAGAGTTGTTTTGGAGTTCCTTTCTTGAAGGAGAATATCAAGAGGAGATGTAGAAGTTGGCTAGGCATGGAAACAGGGTACTCTGGGAACAAGTCCACTCTGCACTGTCAAGTAGGTTCAGGAACACTGAGAATGTCAATTGCTTAATATTTTGAAATGTAATGCTGAAGTTTATGGTCAAATCCATTACTCCATACAGGGTGACAACTCATTCTGGTTTGTCCAGGACTTTCCCATTTAAAAACTGAAAGTCCCATGTCCCGGGAATCCCCTCTGTGCTGGCAAACTGGAACAGAACAATTAGTTGCCCTACTCTCCACATAAGACCACAAAATAGCTGCTGCTGGCAGCTGAGCTCCCTCTGATAGGACTCAAACCACAGTAACCCAGCAACCGAGGAAGAGCCCAGATTGAGGATACCCATGGGAGTAGCAGCACCTGAAGCAGGGGAGAGAAACCGGGCATCTCCTACATCACCACGATGTATACTGAACTTATTAAAAGCACCAGGTGAAGGAGCTCTGCACTGGGTAGAAAGGGCTACCTAAAGTGTTTAAAGAAAGAGTTTAAGAAAGAGAAGGGTCGTCAAGGAACATGTACCAAGGTCCCATGGACAAAGTCAAAGGCAGGAAGGATTGAAGGTGGGAGGTGGGGGTTGATCGGGTGGGGAAAAGTGGTGGCGGGAAAATGGACACATCTGTACTTGAACAATTTTTTTAAAAAGGAAAAAAAATCATAATGAGTTTTCAGCTCAGCACTTGTCCTTTGGGTAGAAAGGACTACCTAAAGTGTTTAAAGAGTTTTCAGCTCAGCTATTTTTAAAAAATAATCTTAATTATATCAGATCTCTTTTGATAAGCTTTCACCCTCCTACTACTAGATACTATCAAGATAAACTTCCTTCTACTTATTGTTTAAATGATAAAAAGTTAAAATCATCATAAATAACAAAACATGGGAAGTATAAACTGATACCACTTCACTGTTCACATTTTTAAAATATTTAGCTCCTACTCTGTCAACAGACAAAATTGCAATCATTTCTCAGGCTCAGAGCCCGGAGGCAGACCTGGCTGATCTCCTGTGCCAAAGAGGCCTCATGGGCACAGGAGTGAGTCTGCCCTTTGAAAACAGAAAAGTGCCGTTTTCACGATTAGACAAAGCTCCACCTCCTTCCTTTCAAATAGTCTCCAACACTCAGAATCACTCTCACAGAGAAGCACACAGTTTGTCCTGAGTTTCTGTCTAGGAAGGAGAAAATATGGCAGAGCCAGAGAAAAATTCCTATCTGTCCTGATACCCCGTGAAACTCTTGGGCTAGTTTTCACCTTTGAAAAAAAAACACACTCTGGGCCTCAAATTTCATCCCCTCTTTCTTTCAAGGTAGTAGCACTGATTTTCTGCAGTTATCTTTAACATTGGTACCTGAGGTGCTCCTGGTTGCTTTGTAGCACGTTCTCCTCTTGTTAAGTTTCCTGTATATCACCCCCTGTTCTACTCCCCCCGCCACCTGCCTCTCTGCTCAGCTGTTCATTGATGCCTCTGGGCATGGCTGAGTCCCATGGGAGATGCACAGTGCTAGTAGGGATCATCAAATATCACATCTGAACTCCATCAACAACCAAGGGACCTAACTGGAGCTGACGGATAGTCCCTCATACCACACACAGGCACATATCTGCGCTCAAAGCACCTGCTTAAGTACTGCCCGGGACAGATTATACAATTTGTCTGAGCCGAGGGATTATTCCTCTGCCAAATGGTCTTTAGTCACCCCCACCTGAGTCTTTACATTATCAAGATGCTTACATTTTAGGCAGAAATGTTACCACGGACTAATGGGGCTAGTCCTCTGTAAAGTCATGCAATTGGTTCTCTTTATTTTATAATATGCATGCAGAACTATGGTAGGAATTGCATCAGGGTTGTCAAGGCAATAAGAATTTATTTTTTTAATGAGAAGATGAAATAATGGGTGTCTTTGAAGCTCTCTTGAAGAGGATTAGTTTTCTTTCAGAAGTGAGTAAGGTTGGCTCCCTCGTTCCCAAGGACACGCACCAAAACCATGACCAACCAGCAGTTCTAAAAATTGACACTCGGCTCTAATGTCACGACCTATCACCTTTAGCCCCTCGGCAGTTCTAAGCTGTGCATTGTCACTGGATGGGAAAACACCTATCCAAAGAACCCTCTCTGACAAGGCAGTTTCATCGGCTTTCAGCAATCTCAGAGCAGTCAAAACAAGCATGTCTGTAGGTGGTATCCTGATGAAGCAAAACAATCATTATCTAAAACCAGCCCCCTCTGTAGGAGGGCATCTGACATGAAACAAGCGACAGTTTCATATCCACTTCATTCTGAAAGGCTCCCTTTCGTTCTAAACCCAAACAGCTTTAACAGCACAACCCACTGATACTTCCACAGCCACCCTCCCTTTCCTCTTAATTAGACTAGTGATGGGCTGTCCTCTTAGTATAAAGGGCTCCTCTGAAAACAGCCACTCTGCTCACTTGGAAATAAGAGCATTTAATCACAAGGTTACTCTTCTGAAGCCTACCAGGGGGAGCATTTTATCCTGTGTTCATGTCAGTGCCTGCTTGTCAACAAACACCTACAACTTCATTTTTAGCTCTGCCAACAATGACAACCGGGGCTCTGTCACCATCTTCAGTGAAACATTATAAGGCTATCCTCCTAGGTTCCCTAAAAACAATAAAACTGCAAAATATGTCCCACTGCCCTGTCGATTTGCATCAAGAGCTTCATTGGGAGGAGATCACAGAGAAGAGGGAAGGAGAGCACTGGTCATGATAAATTTCCCTTCGTGTGTTGTTCAACCAAAGTACGTTATCTTCCTCCAGCTTCCATACCTGGTGGGGTCTGAAGTACTAATTTCAGAGAATCTATGATTTAGGACTCCCCTTGAACCCTCCCTCCCGCAGCAGAAAACACATCAGCCTCCCAGGCATTTCTATTCACACCCATTGTCCCTGGAATGACTTTGGGACTGGCCCCCAGCAGGACTCCTCTCCTTCTCGCCCCTGCACCCAAAGGCTCAGAGAGCAGCAGGCACACTGGGCGTCAGTGAGTGCTCCCTCCGTGGGGGGAAAAGCACTGCCTCGAGGAGGAGGCCCAGCTTCCACAAATAACCTGCGGTGTTGATATCGCCTGCTCCGCCTCCTCTCACCTTGTGCAGCCGAGAATCTAACCCACTGGCTCGGGTTGGAAACTCCAATTCCACTGCAAGGAGAGTCCAACGTGCAGGGCAGAGAGCCTCTTATTGGTGGGCCATGGCATCAAGGAGTCCTGAAAGCTCAGCTGTGTTCCTGCCCAATTCATCCTGTCTCCACTGCTGAGCAAAGCTCGGGTGTGGCATATCGAGTCTCTCCCCCTCTTTTCTAGCCTCCGGTGAGCCCTTACCCATCCCAACTGCATTTCTTTTTCACAGTCAGAGAGTGAAAAGGAGACTTTTTTTTCCTGGAAGAACTTTTTTTCCCCAGAAGACAAAAAGAAGTCCCCAAATCATTTGTAACACCCTGACCCTAGACTCTAGGTGTCTTGTTACGAGACACAAGGAACCCTGTCTGGAACTTAAAGACCATCACTGCAGGGCTGCCCAGTATGGGATCAGCCATAGGTAGTAAGGTGGAAATGGTTACACAGAGCTGAAAGGTAACATTGTCAGCATGTTTGATTCATTCAGAGAGCAGCTCCCTGTGGCTCCTTCAGTCTTTCCTCACCCCGCCCCCCTTATCACTGTTTCCCCAGCAAACATAAGACAGCACACAGTAGATCACAAACATCTGCTGAGTCCTCCCGTCAATATTTACTACTTGACTCCCGTGTGCAGGACAAGGTCTGATGCTGAGAGACAAGTTCACCTAAGATACTCTCATTGCCCTCAAGATGTTTGGAGAACAGTGGAGTAACCGGCCAAAAAAAAGCTTCCTTCCTCATCTCTCCAAATATAAACCAGTCTCTCCCGCTCTCCAAACTGCCACAGGGTACAGGCTCTGACCTAATGCATATGTGCTCCTGGGGCTGCATGGAGCATGCACAGAACAAAGTTCTCAATGTGGGGTCACCACAGATCACCCCAGAGAACCCGGGATCCCTGGTTATGATGGTCTTTTCTTTCAAGGAGGCCCCTACTCAAACTTCATAACTAACTGCTCAAACTTTAAGTAATTGACCTTTCAATATCTGCCAATATTCAATTATACATGTTCTATCTTATGAAAAGGCAGAATTTTGGAGGAACTCTGGGAATGAGGTCCCTGAACTCAGTAGGACTCCACTGGATTCTGCTGCTCTTGCCACAGATACTAGAGAGAAAGATGCGTAATTTGTGATGCAAAACTTTAGGATATTTGACGGTTCATTTTGTGTCACTGACTGGGCCACAAGGCACCCAGACTCTTCATCAAACAGTATTCTGCCTACGTCTGTACCCGTGTTTTCTGGGTGAGATTATCATTTGAACTAGCGGACTGAGTAAAGCAGACTGCCCTCTCTACTGTGAGTGGGCCTCATCCAATCAACAGAAGGCCTGCATAGAACAAAAAAGCTGACTCTCCCACACAGAGGTAAGAGGGAGCCCTTTCTGCCAACCTGCTTGAGCTGGGGCATCAGTTTTTCTTGCCTTAGGACTTGAACTGAAACATTGGTTCTTCCTGGGTCTCAAGCCTGCCAGCTTTCAAACTGGAATTTATACCATTGGTTCTTCTGAATCTCCAGCTTGCTACCTGAAGATTTCAGGACTTCTCAGCCTCCATTATTGTGTGAGTCAATTCCCTATAATAAATTTCTATATATATAAGAAAGTACACATATGGACCTACATATTTCTATATGTATATATTTCCTAAAAAATGAAATGTTTTCACCTAGGCTTGGCAAGAAAACAAAACCTCAGAGTTCTCCTGTCTTCTATTCATCCTTCGATGTGCTGATCTGCATGAGCTCCTGTCACTCAGAGTCACCACCATCGTTCATCAGCTTAGGCCTGTTACTCCTGAAGATTCAGTTTCCTCATCTGCAAAATGCAGATAACAGCGGACACTCACTGAGTTGTTGTGAGGATTAACTGAGCTTTACACATACTGAGTTTAGAGCAGTGCCTGATACGTGGTAAAAGCAAAGTAAATGTTCGTGGCTGTTTTTCTTATTATGTACAGTTTGAGACAGCCATTTACTTGGTAGGTTAATAAGAGACACTTCCAGAAAGACTTTTTCTTTTTAATATCCAATTTAGAAGAACTTAAGGGAGTCAAGGGAAAAAAATAGGGAAATAATGTTGCTAGAACTTTGGAGGCAATAGCACCAGCAAGTGCAAAATAACTATGAGCCCTTTGCCATAGCTTTCCTTTCAGAAAGCAATTAAAAAAAAAAAAAAGACTACAGTAACATCATGGATAGGTTCTGCGACTTTAAGGGAAATGACTGTAACAAAACTGTAGGCTATGTGATATAAACAAGAGTTAAGTTCCTATGGCATCTCCTCAGTATTATAACACATCAACATTGAATGAAAAGACATTATTGGCCCTGGCTGGTGTAGCTCAGGGGATTGAGCACCAGCCTGCGAACTGAAAGGTTGCCGGTTCAATTCCCTATCAGGGCACATGCCTGGGTTGTGGGCTGGGTCCCCATTTGGGTGCAAACAAGAGGCAACTACACATTGATGCTTCTCTGTCTCTTTCTCCCTCCCTTCCCCTCTCTCTGAAAATAAATAAACAAAATCTTTTTTAAAAAGAGACATTATTGGAGGACCTGTTGTAATTATTCACATTTTACAAGTGTAAATAACAATGGCCTACCACTGGCCATAGAGATTAAGGACAATAGGCTGTATTTGTGTGTACCAGTGTGGTACAGAGAAATCAGTTTGTCAGCTTGAAATAAATAACCAGGGGAGATCTGCCCTTTGCTGGGTGCACAGAGAATGAGTTACCTGCATTATCTGGTTCAATTCTCATATTTTGAGAAATGGACATTATCTTCATCTTACGGATGAGGAAACCAGAGCTTATTTAATTTGATTCGGGATTACACAGTAAGTGGTAAACAGGATTCAAACTCAAGTCAGCAGGACTCAAGTTTATGATAATTTTGTAAATTTCTGCCAGTGTTGGGCAAAGTGTAATCAGTGGGTTCTGGATGTAAACAGATATAGTCCAGGTCTCATGGCCAACCATACTGAGAAAACAGCTGCGTGAAATACTGGTTAACCAGGTTATCTTCACTGCAAGTCTCAGAGACTTCAGCATGCAAAGGCACACTGTGGACTCCACAATGTGATGTAGTGTGCAGCATCTGTCAGGTCACAGAAGTGTGTGTGTGTGATCTGTCATGGTTGACTGTCCCATGGAATGCAGGGTTTGGTAGCTTCACACTCATGTCATATTATTTCCCCTATGGCACTGAAGGCATACTCCTTACCCTTAAAACTAGAATTTGTTGTTTTCATACTTTTCTCCACTCCCTAACATTTTCCCTTTTTTGACACTATTGCTATGCACTCAGCCATCCTATATTCATTCATTCAACAAATATGTTATGCTAGACATTATGACAGGGACAAAGGAAATGAAGGAGTCACAGATATTGACTGATATCCACCAGACACAACAAAGAACTTATTCGAGGACCCTGTTTCTGAGAGAGAATTAGGGAAAGGTAAAAGAAGTAATTGTGTGGATGGTTATGATGGGTCATGTAGGTTTTTCTGGCTGGATTTGATATCTTTGTCCCTTTCAGAGCCATGTCTGGATTAAACCTACAAAAGTTGATGACTTGCTCTGTTCTCCATTCAGTAGAACTCACCTCATTCTAAAAGGGTAGGGGGAATTGCTTGTGATTTTGAACTTGGCCTTTGTCCAGTTTTCCAGACCACCCTATTACTGCTTAACTGCAGTCAATTATACGAGCTCCACAATTCCTTTGATTCCTTTCCAACCCAAATTCCCCCTTTCTAGGGTGACTTCTGACGGTCTAGCCAGTGTATTACCTAGTGGTGTATGGAATGTGGAAAGGTATTTCCATACGCGGGCCATACGCATTCCTTTTTCAGGTTCTGCTGAGAAACACATGTGCTGTCGGTTAGCACATGAGGCTAGGAAGAGACATGGCTAAGGAAATGGTATGGGAAAGGAGGACCAAGAGAGTTCAAAAAGGGAGGCCCTCACACTGCTGAGCAATAAATACGAGTCCCCAAACAACAATTTTTACGTATAATAACTGATAAATTGATTGGTTTATTGTGTCCAATTATCTTAGGCTAGATTTTTCTTTTACAATTGCACATGTAATTGGTCAGTTAAATATGGCTGCCGAAATCAAGAAGAACCTTCTCTGACTCAGGTAGTGATCCTATGACTCACGCGAAGACTTACATTCCTTTGTTTGCCTCAATGACAAACTCCTAAGCACTCATTTTAGCAGGTACATGGGAGGCTCTTCTCTCCAGTGAGTGAGAAAGCCTGCCTGCTCCAGTGTGCCAGGGGAAGATGTGCTCCATTCTGTCACCACGAGAAGGAATGACCGTGGTCAAGCAGTGTACACCAGGGCGGTCTCAACAGTGCTCAAGCTCTTTGCCAGGTCTGACAACGGGAAGTTTGACAAAGGCAGGAACACCAATGGCAGCCACATCTCTCAATGATTAATAACACCCACCATCCACCCCTCTGTGCTCACGGATGTGGGCTTACTAACGTAAGAGCTCGTGAGAAGGAACTCAGCCGGGAGCTACTGGAAAAGAAGAAATTATACCCACTGGTCAATAAAGATTTCAAAAAGGAGACTTGTGAAGATGTTCAAAATCTAAAAGCTGATCTGATATTTGGCAGGAAATATATCTATTATCAGAATGTAGGACCTCAAAAAACCTTCAGTTATGGGAGAATAAAATAAACTAAGACTTTTCAGAGAATCACTGACATAAGAGTTGTTGCCTAGAAATGTACAGCTTAGGCCTAAAAAGTGGGGAAACAATAGAAAGAAAAGTATGAACAAATGTGCTGGCTAGTGCCTGGGGGTTACTGTCAAACACTTGATGTCTGAGTGAACAACAGACTTGAGGAATGTAAAAGGCAAGTGTTCGAGAGGCGAGGACCTTCACAATGTTAGATGAGACAAAAAGCAGACAGATATTAGCCAGTTAAATCAGGGAGACCAGACACATCACATTCCAAACTGTGGAAGACTCTCCATGTTCCTTTGCAGGATGTCAACAGAACAGGAAGTGAAAGGGGACGCCTGGCTTCAGGGCTACTAACTACAGCAGAGTTATTTTTATCACCTGGAAGATGCTGCTGCTGAGAACACTGTTTCCCACGCATGGATGTGATTTGCATCCAGCCTTTCCTCATGAGATCTATGGCTTCAGGGAATCACTCCTTCTAAAGGCCGACAGCTGCCTGCAAGTCACTAAGACACACCAAGTAGCCAAAGTGGATGCTTTAAATGCCTTGCTAAGAACCTGGGAGTGTTGGAGTGAATTCACAAATGTGGGAATTGATTATTCCTTAGTATCTTTCAGGAATCCATTTGCTGGTAAGAGGCTGTGTGACTTCTTTTTCTAATCCTCATCGAGGATATGTTTATTGATTTTAGAGAGACAAAGGAAAAGCGGGGGGGAGAGAAACATTGATCAGTAGTTGCCTCCTGTACATGCTTCAACTGGGGATCGAACCTGCATCCTAAGTATGTGCCCTGACTGAGAATCAAACCCATAACCTTTTGGGGCATGGGACGATGCCCCAACCAACCAAGCCAGGACAAGGCTGTTTGATTTTTTTACTGTGGCATCTAGGTTTGGGCTGAAATGATGCCTTAGTTCAACTCTTTAAGATTCCTAAAGTCTCCAGTACCACTGAGTATTGTACAATATCAAGAATAGAACAGCTATGCCAAAGTTAAAATTGCTGGTGCCTTAGGGAAGCCAGACATACAGTTATCCTCTGTGATGACTGAACTTCAAAGTTGGTTGCGATGCATCTTCATGGTAGAAAAGGCGCCTTGTTAAGATGTTTTCATTGGCACCCTTTGGCGCCACCTGAAGGGGGATCAACTAGTTTATAGTCTTTTAAAAAATAAAACAATAATAATGTAATATTTTCCTGGGATGTCTACCAGTTGATTAGCCAGAAGATCTTAATGAAAGATTAAATCAACCAATATTTGTAGATAACTTGCTCTTCCTTAATTCCAGCACCAGCGGTAGGGCCACATGCCACAGAGACTCGATCCCACCTGGACGGTTTTCCCAGGACTCCGTCTTTGACCATTCCCTCCCCTTGCTTCATTCCTTTCTTGGGTGACCTCTTTCTTTCCGATTATGAGATGTCGAAGACTTCTACGCATGTCCCAAATGAGTTCCTCTGGGCTAAGGTCTCAGTTGAGCCTCAGAGCTGTATTTCCAACTGCCTAATGAATACTCCATGGGCTCCACAAAGGGGACGTGTCCAGACAGAACTGTGGGCCTACTCAGCCTCCACCTAACTCCGCCTGCTCCAAATCCTGGAGTGACGGCAGTGCTCATTCAAGCGGATGTTGTAATTCTGCACGTAAGTTGTCTCTCTAATTTGGTGTTCTCTTCCCCATTAGAAATGTTTCTGCTTTCATTCATTTTATTTTATGAACACTTATATAGCACTAGATGTGTGTGCCAATTACTGTTCTAAGAAATGTGTAAGACCTTCAGCGTCTTTTGCCTTCATCACCAAGAAACTTCTGACCAGTCTCCCTCGCCTCCCACTGGTTCTTCCTGTGGCAGTCATAGTACTTCTGACACTCCCTGTTTTCTGTGCTGCTTGGTACAGCCCGTAATGACCTCTATTCCCTTCCTGTCACCTGTCCTTTCTGCCTCAGTTCTTTTCACACTCTCCATGAAGCCCATGTTGTAGTCACACCAAACAGGGCACCTGCCCACTTGTTCTGCCCTCTCCAAGTGAGGTCTCCCTTTACCTGGAACCCCTACCATGCTACACGACTCCACCAGGTATAAGGAGGTTTCCTGAAAGGCACTTCCAAACCTGTAAGAAGAACTGCCTGGAGGACCCCAAAGACAAATAATAAAAGACCAAATGGTTCTAAAACAAATCCCCAAGTGAAAACAGATGAAGCAGTTGGCTCAAAAGAATAAGGGTCAGTTGCAAGACTTTTCTTCACCATATGGTCAGGACAAAAAAAAAAAGAACCTAATATAATATCGCACATGATGAAGGAATGACAAACTGGAACACTTTTTCCACACAAAACGAAAATGTGAAGGAATCGCACAGCTGTAGTCACAGAAGCAACTGCTGAGTCAGCCAACTCGGATAAAATCAGCATGGAAATCAGAGAAGGATGATTTATGCTAATTTGCTTATATTTGGTCTGAGTACTCGCTATTGTGCACTTCTAAATCTCCTATCAGCATTACTGTGGCTCTACCCACTTTCAGCAAGTTCCATACAGCAGTTTTTTCCAATTGTCTTTTCTCTGCTTTTACAGATTGTGATGGAAAAAAAAATGGAGAAAAGTGAGATTGCAGGTGACATCCAGAAAGCCCCCCTGCATGCGCACATCTACACCCATTACCTAGATCAAAAGTCTCAGGTGTCCTGTGAGCAAGAACCTCTGCGAATTAATTGGAGAATGCAAAGCGCCATGACCTTGAGTCCAGGGACTCACAGTTCTGGAAGGGAGACTCACAGCCAACAGTCTTGGGTAGCCAACAGGCACTTCAAATGTCTTGTGCCCACAACCCGGTTGGAGTTTGTCCCCCGCACTTGATCCTCCCTCAGACCGTCCCACCTCAGGCAGTGACATCATGAACCTTCCCTCTACTGAGTCCACTACTTTATCACCAGTCTTGACTCTCGTCTTTCTCCCACAAGTCTCCATGGTCAAGAAGAGCAGTAAACTATCGACTCTGAGCCAGGGTCTGACTACTTCTCATCCCTCAGGCCACCACACTGGGCCAGGCCCCTGTTGCCAGTCACTAGGCTGTTCAGAAGCCTCCTCGCAGGCCCTCCTGCTTCCAGGCTGCTCTACACAGCAGCCCAAGACATTCTCTTATAAAAAGTGTATAGGAGTTGAAGACCCTGTAGTGACTTACCTTTTCACTCAAAGTATAATCTCAGGTTTTTACCCTGATCAACTACCTGACCTTGTCCAGCTGTGACTCCAGACCTGCCTCCACTCCAGTCCTCAGTCCAATCCAGCCACACTGCTTCCCAGCACCCTGTACCTCAGACACCCCAGGGGAAGTCACACCTCCAGGCCTTTGCTGGCTCCTCTGCTCTGCAGGCTCTTCCTGTAGCCGGATATCCACACAGCTGTCTCCCTCCCTTACTTCTCTGCTCTCTGCTCAGATTGTGCTTTCATCTGAATAGGGCTTCTCTATCAACTACACTCCACATCCCTCCATTTCCCTTGTCCTGTCCAATTTTTCTTCAGAGCCCTGATACCATATGCTATTTCTTATATTTGTTCATCAACTGCCTCTTTGCAGAAATGTCAGTGCTACAAGAGCAGACACGTTGTCGCATTCAAGACTGCCCTCACCTAGACAGTGGTACATAATATGCCCTTATTAAATATATGCTGAATCAATGAAAGGATGAAAGAGAAGAGAGATACGTACAGAATAACTGCGACTCCAGATCAAAGGTCACGCGTTTGCTTAGGAACGCTTCATGCCAAAAAGAGAATCCTTTGCCTTTTCTGAAAGTTTCTTTTAAACAATGAGCTACTCTTTCATAGGGTTCCGTTTTAAAAAGGCAACTCATATGCAGCTCTGCGTATAGCTAGTGCAGAAGTGGTGTCTGTCTGATTCATTTGGAACACACGCAGTGACGGTGACAGGCAGTCACAATACCGGGCACACTGTAGAGTGACAGCTCAACTAGCCATCGCCTGCCTTCAAGAAGTCTATCTTGTGTTATATTAAGAAAGATAAAAAGTGATTTTAAAAGACTAATGTGAAACTTTCATTGCCTTTTTTTTTTGCAAGCAAAAGTCCTCTTGGAATTCAGAAAATGGCAAATCACTTCCACCTGGGACAACTGAGGACCTGGCCAGATTTTCCATAGGTGGAGAGGATGGGCTTTGGGTAAGGTGGGGAGGGAGGGCCAGCACTATTTGGAAAATAGCACGAGGTGCTTGCAGCACTGAGGGCTAAGTGGACGAGGGACTGCGGGGATATGGTGCAGCCTGCAATTAAATTTCAGTTTCCCTGATACTGACTACCTTGGTTTGAAGTCACTCAGTATGCTTCATAATCAACTTATGGTTAAAGAGAGACGTGAAAGGTTACCACCTTTAATACTAAATGCTTCGGAAAATGTTCTAGTCACTTTTAAAGCTTTTTTTTTTTCGGTGTTCTTAACACTTCATTAGTGAGTGCATTATGGAAATGTCATTGATACAGAAATAGTGACCTGGGTCCAACTTTAACTCACTAGGACCAGAGAGAAATGTCAGCGCAGAGAGCATTATCCACCTAGATGCACTGGATCTGACCTAGATGACAAAGCTTAGTGGCAGCATTAAGAAGGAAGATGTCCCTCCAAATGCACACAACAGCTTAGGGACCCACTCACGAAGTGCTAAGAGAGAAGCCTTTATAATAGGACAGGAGAGGGATATATTTATACCACATTTAATTAGAGACAATCTTGCCAAAGACAAGAACAGAAGTAACCTCTTCGAACACATTGTGACAAGTGATTTAAGAGGTAGAGAAGAGGAGAAAGGGAAGGGTCAAAAAGGTCAGAATAGACTCAACTGGCCACACGGTTACTTTGTAAATGACCTGACCCGCATTTAACTTTCAAAAGAAATCTGAAATAATTCCCCCACCAGTAAACTGATTAAGCAGTGACTCTTTGCACTACAAAGCAGTGATTCATTTCTTTATCATTTAAAAAGTTTTAATGGAAGATAGTAACTCACATTGCCTTACAAAGATTCTCCAAGAATCCACCCCCCCCCCAACATGCAACATGTCCCTGGGAAAATGTGAAAGGGCAGCAGAGCATCCGTATTTGCATATCTTTAGCATCAGAATTGGAGTACCGGGCTCCCCACGGTTAAAGCGAAACCATTCTTAAAAAGATCTGAAATACTTAGAAGTTCACACTTCTTGCATCTGAAGTTAAAGTAGTAGAGAAAAGTTGTTGCTGGATTCAAAGCTTGCGTAGGTGCTGGGGACACACAGACAAGGAAAACAAATGGCCTGGTGGGGGAGGGAAGTTGGAGTTGGGGGAGACGTCATTCCAGTTAGGTCTCCTACGGAGCTGACCACAGAGAAAGCTCCCGCAACTGCTGGACTGAGGTCGGTGCCAGGGAGAGGCGGGGCTGGGGGTGTGATATGATTGAAGGAGAGGAGACAGCACTAGCGGAAATGCTTTTTTTCATCCTTTTGTCCTTCATAAAATTGTAGAGACTGTTAAAAAATAACATATGCCTGAGACACGTAAGTTGCCAGGAGAAAGTCACAGGTTTGCTGGAGAGCTTCAGCGCTTGCTGACGTTCGGTGTGATTTGAGGGAAGGGTCCCACACAGGCAAAACAAGAGCCTGGACTCTGGGGGATCTTAGAGGGAGAGTGTTTCAAGTCAGGAGTTTTTCCTGTGGCTGGGTGTTAGTGTGATAATCACCTAAAGAACCTGGATATTGGATCCTCAACCCAGTTCATCTGAGTATTACTAGAAAACATGGTCAATTTCTCTGGAAGCCAGTGCACGAGTATAGCTTCTTCATTATCCATTTCCAGAGTCACACGATAGTAGGTTATCATATGTGTTATTTATAAATTGTAACATTTTTGCACATCCATGACAAGTGTTTTAAGATTGTTATTGCTAATATTCACTCTGACCCTGCAAGGATCCCCAAAAGTCAGAGCTCAGGAGGGTGACCAAGCCCACCCACTAGTAACTAGCAGAAGGACAGCATGACACTCACGGTGGTAACCTCCGAGCCCAAGCTCTGTCCCTTCCGCCCAGAACACGCGTCCTCTCCCTGGCAGCCCTGCACCTGGTTCCCTCTCAGCTTCTCACGTGGGATGTGACGGCACCTATTCACACACTCTGAGCCTCAGCCTTGGCTGTTACTCTCTTAGACAAGAACTAATGAGGCCGTCTGTGCCAGAGAGACACACAAACCTATCAGACCCAACACCTCTTTTTATAGCCTGAGATGCAATTAATTAAAAAACTTGCCTAGTCACATACATTTATAAAAAATCAATATAATGCCCTACTACCTAAAGGAAAAATAAAAAAGAAATGTATAACAAATTAGATGCACTTCAATATGTAAATCTCGGATACAACTCCAACAGACGACATAAGAAGGCAGGAGCTTGGCACTTCTAAGTAGGCTCCTTGTGAATTCAATAGCTGCACAGGCAGACTGAGAGAAAGGGTGATGCTATTTTTCTGGAATAACCATATAATAATGTTATAAACCAAACAAAGACCGACATCCTCTCAATTAATGTGGTAATTGCATGCCTGGAAAATTCAGCATGTATTTGAAATGCTCTTTGTATGCATGTGTGCATGTGTGTATGTGTGTGTGTGTGTGTGTGTACAATATTCTAGTAATATAAACACTTTTCTACCCCCAAAATGCCTGGTCAGATATTCTCCAGTTGTGGCCTCATATGGGATAATTCTTCACAGTGTGAGACAACCCTACACAGTGTAGACATCCAGCATCCCTATTCTTGGCCCATGAAAATGTCACCTCCAGTTAAGCAAAGGTGGCCACACAAGTTTCCACAATATGTCATGGTGGATGGTTGTCTGGTCTGCTCTAATCTGTAGGTGACATTCACCCTTACTTTACATATTTCTCCCTTTGAATATTTTATTTCCAGACAGCGAAAAGTACTTTAACAAAAGTACATCAAATTCTTTAGTGCTTTAAAAATCCTAGTATATTGTCACCCCCTTCTGTCTATTAGCAAGAACGTGTGAACTGTGACACAGTGACAGAGAACATCCCCGCAGCCTTTGGTTGCCATTCACTTGGCCCTGAAGAACATAACTGCTAAGGTGACAAAACGATACATATCTTACAAGTGCTTAGTTTCAAAAGCTAGAATTGTTTTTGCACATAACCTATATTTAGACCCAATTAGCAAGCTTTCTCTCTGTAGTTATTCACCCAAGGCCAATACTGCCCTGTGAGGGCATTACAAAAAAAAAAACTACCAAAGGTGACCTGAAAGTAACAAATCAAAGATTTTAAAGGGAGAAAAGGGACTCCATTATTTAAAACTGTAAACGGTCACAAAAAGTGATGGATGGTGGAGGACATTTTTTATGTTGGATTACATCATAATCTTCCCATAAGTCAATGAGAACAATCTCAATGTAACGAAGTACAGAGCAAGGGTTCCCTGAAAATAGAGGAGAAAAACCTCACAACCCTTGGTTGGGGTAGAGGAAGTGGATAATCTGGCTTAAAATATTTTGTATAACAATGGCAGGTTAGTAGCCATGCCTTTACTGAAGGGAAAGGCCACCCAGGGCTAAAGGTGTAGTGACCATAAGAGTGGATAGTGACTCCCAACATAGCCAGAAGGGGAGCTTATATAGTGCCTGTGTGAGAGTCAGGGAGCAGATGCTCACCCTCAATGCCCCTGAGTCTCTGGGAACTCTTAGCCCGACTAAAACGGCATCTGAAAGAAGGTAAAAGAAATGGGGGAACTGGCAAAAATGGCCCATCATAGGAAGGGCCAGATATGAGGTCACATAGGAAGTTCTGCGAGCATTTAAAACGAAGGCAGGCTGAAGAAGACTAAGGAAGCCATGTGGTCTGAAAGGGGACAGATCGGAGGTGGCTAGGAGGCCTGGTGTATAACAAGGAAGCTACTGGGTTTGGAGCAAGAGCATGCTACAGTAAGTCTAGAGTAAGGAGGAGAAGACAGTAGCATGGTGATAGAGCTGTGTGCGGACATGCTAACCAAGCACGGGTTCGTGGGAGAGGCTGGGAGCTAAATTGTGACTGGGAATGCTGAGATGCAGACTTTGGCTTCTCTGAAGGACATACAGAGATGTCACTCTCTTGGGACATGTGCCTCCCTAGACTCCACAGTGATCCGGTGTAACACGGCACATGTTTCCCCGAACCACTAACTACATGGAGACTGAGGACAATGTACCCCAGATCCTGAGGAGAGAACCGCTGTGAGGATCGTGACTCTGAAACCCATAAGTGCACATTCCAGAGAGGACAGAGACCTGTTTGCACAGCTGGTTTAAGAGCAGATAAGGATATGGGGAACTTTGGGGCACGGTTTTAGCTTGTAGCCTTTTGGGAAGCAAGGGAAGTGCAGGGTCTCATGGGAGAGCAGGGCTTGGAGCAGGAGTGCTGTCAGCTCCCCTGAGGCTGGAACTCTGTTAATAAAAATCTGTTTCCTTCAACACTAATTGTTCGGTCATGTGTCAAGGCACCACGTGGCCAAGCCCCAGTTTGCTCGGTTACATCAACTTTTTTTTTTTTAAAGATTTTATTTATTTATTTTTAGAGAGAGGGGAAGGGAGAGAGAAAGAGAGGGAGAGAAACATCAATCTGTGATAGCCTCTCACATGCCCCCAACTGGGGACCTGGCGTGCAACCCAGGCATGTGCCCTAGACCGGGAATCAAACTGACAACCCTTTGGTTCACAGGCCCGTGTTCAATCCACTGAGCTATGCCAACCAGGGAGGTTACATCAACTTTGAGCGTTATTCATTCATTAGTCATTCAACAGATATCCATGGGGTACCTGCTCACGTGAGGTTGTGTGTGATGTAATATAACAGAGTGTCTTAAATTTTCATGTACATTGCAGTCACCTAGGGGGACTTGCTAAAATGTGGGTCCTGATTCACCAGATTTGAGATGGGAACTGAGATTCTGGATTTCTAACTAGTTTCCAGGTGATGCTGATACTGTTGGTCAGCATGAGACAGGCTAGTAAGCCAGAACAAGTAGAATAAGGAAAGTAGTAAAATGCAAAATCCTATCTTCCCTAACCAAGGACACTTAGGAGTAGTGGTTTATATTTCTCCTCCCCAACCAGAGGGTAAATAGCTTAAATCATTCTACTCAGGGAAATAGGTAACAGAAATCCAGTTAGTGCCATCTGTGCCAACCACACACCCGAGGACAGATGGAAGTCAGGGGAATAAGTCCCCTTATTGGCTGATGGATATTCTATCGAGGTCCTCCCCTAAAATTCCTGCCTTTAGGAAATAGATAAGAACCCTTAAGACGAAGACCCAGGGTGGGTTCTTTCTGGATCTCACCCACACCTTTCTTCTCCAGGTGTGTGTCTTCGCTTTTTCTACCTAAGTTCTAAGGGTCCTCACAAGACTTGCAAGCAAGGGAGCAGCAGGCAGCAGCACCTCATCCTGGACTTACCCCACCCCCCAAACCTGTCTCCAAGGACCCTTTTTTTCTGACTTTTCAGTGAGCTAAAAGCAGCCCCACTTTGGATCATTTTCTAAACCGTTTCTAGGGAGCCAAAGCAAAGCACCACCAAGGCTCTCTCCTGATGCTTCTACCCTAGGCCCTTTCTTTGTTTCACTGTCCCCAGCTTTAAAAAACATACTCCTCAAATCACCTGGACTTGTTTTGTGATACTTTTCCTATGGATAGTCAAGAACCCACATACTGCCAGCCTGAGGCAGACCTGCTCTGGGCTCATTCCCCCTCCCATGACAAGCAGACCATCTTTTGAGTAACAAGGCTCTTTATGGAATCAAATAATTGAGTTAAATATGAACCCTGGTTTAAAATTACTTACAGTTTTGATAAGGAGATATACCTTCCAAATAAACAAAAGAGCTCCACACTATAAGAGATACAACAGATAAGGTGCTATTCAAGGTCAAAGAATGACATTGGCTCAGAGGGGTTGGGGGTCTGGGAAGATATGATGATGAAGGTGGCAGCAGGCTAGTTCCTTAGGGTTGGGCAGTAACCACGGTGGGGAGGGGGGGAGGCAGGCAGGCCCAGAGTTGGGACAACACTGTTGGAGGGACCAGTGTCAGCAAAAGGACAGAATTAAAGAGGGTGATGTGCTCAGGTGAAGAGAGAGCAGTCCTATTTGGAGGTAATGACTGTAGGAGGTGTGAATAAAATGATGGAGGATGAAGTTGTGAGTCGACCTGAGAAAAGCCTGGGGAACACCCAGGACGCGCAGTCAGGGAATCTAGAACAGAGCTTGTGACAGCTATCTGCAGAGCAGCCGAAGCCGCAAACACAAGGCGCACAGGAAGAGAAGTAGGCTGACAGACCAATGAGTGGGCCACTGAAATAGTCCCGGAGAGGGATGAAGAAGGCCTAAAATAGAGACAGTCATAAATCTTTGATAAGAAAAAGAAGTGCTGAGCCATTTTTACTTGAATTTCCTACATTGGGGTTTACTTTGAAAAACGATCTACTGTCTCCTGATTAGACAAGCAAAGTTACAAGCATCTCTTTTTAAGGGTTTGGGGAAAACTGATACATTAATAAGATGACGCTCTCGGAGCACTCATTACTGGGTTACATAGGAAATAACTAGGAAATGTCATTTTTTTCAGACTTAAGATTTAAGTCTGCTGTTACTGAATAACGTCCCAGCTAACTCGGTCATTATCATTCTCAGTAGAGGTGGTCTTTGTCTCGAACCACATTTCCTCTTACTCCAGTGTCTGGGTCTGTGTTGGTTTAGGTCACCCCAGAAAGAGATGTATTTCCAGAAAAAAACATCTGGCTTTGAAAGTGAGTGAGAGAGGCTACCTTTAAAACACTAGCTTATAGACTGGGAGAACGCAAGGTGTCATTGGTGGGAAATACTATCATTTTAAATCCCCAATCCCCACATTAACAGGCAGGGTCCACACGATCTAATACCCTTGTAGTGTGGACAATGTTCAAATGATGCTTCGCTTCTGGATCTTCGAGTTTCAAACCACTGACTTTCCCCATCTCTGCAGGAGACCACAGAAGCCCCTAAAGTTATGCAACAGACCAAACAGATCTTAGAGTTGTGGTGTTCCTTTCTAAATCCTAATTAAGTGAAAATTCTTCTAAGGCATAATTTCACTCGGAAGCAGTTTGTCGAACTGTACAGGGCAGCAGAGCCATGTTCTGTTACGGAAACAGGTGAACTAAATACGCTTCTGTTTTTGAAGTACAAATTCAGTAGTCTACTTTCTCCTGGGTGTGAGTGCGTGTGACAGCCATTAGCGTGCCTAATGGAACAGCACGCTAAACAGCAAATGGCATGCCCCTCAGTGGATGGGACATGTGCCACGCCAGTTGTTCAGTCTCCATCTCGATGACAGAAAAAATTGGAGGCTTCCGGTGGCTGATTACTAAAAGAAGTACATATCTGAGTATGCAATTACATTAAGAATTGAACTGAAGGAATCTAGTGGAGGGAAAGAGTGAAATGGACATGACATAGGAGAACACTGCCTGAACCATGATGCCAAAGGTGGGGTCCCAAGGCGACCACTCCCCGCCCACCTTGACAGAGGGGTACTATAACAAGGGCAGCTGTGGGAAACAACACAGAACCTGCATGGGTTTCTGTGTCCCAGGCATCAGTTTCATTAATGGGTGCTCAGGACTGAGAAACCCCATGTCAGCTCTGGGAGGTGGGTTTCCAGTAAAGAGAGGCTATTAATCAAACACACCGTTGATGGTGCGGCTGACCTGAAGAACAAACAATAGGGGCTTCAAAGGTTGAAGCCCACACACAAGATACCCTGGATCACTAAGACCCATAGTGTGCCCAGGGCAGAGATCAACACAGAAGCTTTTACAAGGAGCTCCCCTAATCCTGACGGCTGCCAAGCCCAACATGCCTGGGTACACGTGAGAGAAAAAGTCCCTGAGCACATGTGTTGCTTCCTGGGTATAGAATTAAAGATGCAAAATGTCAGGTACTTTCCTCTGATGAGTGGGAGAAGGGAAAGAGAAAGGGTGGAGGGCAGCAGTGAGTTCAGGGGCAGCAAAGACAAGAGAGAGAGAGCTCATTTAGTTATTACCCTGAAACAAAACTTCCTGAGCACACATTTAGGTGCATTTGGAAGTGCAGTGTATGGCAAGTAGGAGGCAGATATCTGGTTCACAGGACAGTGCAACAGAAGTCTTCAATGTCTGCCCTGGCTGGGTGGCTCGGTTGGAACGTTGTGCCATGCATCAAAGGGCTGTGGGTTTGATCCCCAGTCAGGGCGCATAGGAGAGGCAACTGATTGATGCTTCTCTTACGTCTGTGTTTCTCTAGCTCCCTTCTTCTCTCTAAAATCAATAAACATATTCTTGGGTGAGGATTAAAAAGAAAAAAATGTCCTAAATGTGTGTATATTTCCAGAGGTTACTTAAATAAGAATATTTTAGGCCACTTTTTTTTTAAATCAAAGGAAGTGTCTGTACCCCTCTCCACCCACGTAAGAACTCCCAGGAATGGCTGCAGGAGGCTGTCGCACACACAGGCTGCAGTGCCCTAACTGTTGAACTCAACTCAGACTTCGAGCTCCTGAAGCAGCCCCCTCAACCACAGCCTGGTAGTCTTTCTTATCAAGAAAGCAGGACAGTGCGGTGGGTTCTCCATTTTTGGACTCAGCACATTAGCTACAAATTAAATTCCAGTAGATATGAAAAGTGTACCATAAACAGTCTGTGGCAAATTCTGCCAGGATTTTAAGACATTTAAAAGATGCATTTAAGTGTAGTATAATATAAGAATGCCCACTGCCTCACCACCCTTCTCCCTGATCTGTTCAGTTACACAGAATAAACCCCTTTCACTTCTGGTGAGTGAGTCAAGTGGGCTTCCTTTACAGCCAGAACCACAGGGGTCTTCGGGAAAGTCCACGTGACCAACATAAGCTGCCAGGACACAGTGATGGGTGTTCGGATGAGCTGAGTCTGTGGCTTGAAGAATAAAATGAGTGACCCTGAGCTCCAGCTTTTGTCTCAATGGGTCCAGCTCAGTTCTAGGCCCATCTTCTGGAGTTTTCCACCAGTTAAACAACTTCCACAGCAAACTGTTGTGACAAGTTAGACCTAACTCCAGACCATATCAACTTAACTTGGGGATCCCTTCTTTGTATGCCGTCATAACAGTCTCCAACAACTTTGCCTTGTTTTGACTGTTTTATTTTCTTATTTGTTTCTCCATTAATTGTCTACTGAGACTTTCCTGATTAGAAAAGAGCCAGAGAACTTATCCAAGCAGCTGTTAGAGACCTGGGCAAAATGTTATGAGTGCTACTCAATTTTTAAGTAAACAAAATTCCTCCCATACCGTTTCATCTGATTTCAGGATAGACTGTATGTGTGTTACAGAGGTAGGGGACAGCAGATAACCATGCTTTTGCTCAAGTCCTGTTATATATATGGGAACTTTTAACATGTAGTAGATGAACCTCGAGTCTTCAAAATCTTAGACTTTTGGGATTCCTGCTACTTACATAATAGCGGTTGATTTGAAAAATCTGCAAGGAAAACACAATCCTTAGTAGGATTCTTTTTCAAGTTGGGGTAGACAGCGTGATGGAATGGTTAATACTGTTTGCCAACTCCATTGTACGACATAGAAACAAATGGTGCAGTTTGACCAAAAACATACTTCTGATAGGAGCTCATGAGTGAACAGGAACTTGAGTCCCTGTCCCCACAGACTGCCTTAGAAGTGTCCCCACCCACCAAGGAAGAAGGAGAGAAGTGGCGGCATGATTGGTCAAAGTTTTCTAAGATCAAAACCAGTGGGAATTTCTCATGGGGGATCAGGCTCTGGGACTGGCCATGGATACATGGCAAGAAAAGGCAGCTTGCCTCTTCTTGTCCACAAGACAAGCTCGGGGGCTGTGTTTTCTATCCCAACAAACATTGTAGTAAAATTGGGGGGAGGGACACTAAAATTTGATATAAAACAGAACAACCCACATTGGTGATGGATAGAAAACAAGCTTTTAAAAGAGAGGACAACTTGCTATCCCTACTAGATACATTTTAATCCTCCCAAACTAAAAGGTCTTAAGAGAGATATCTGCTCACATTATGCTCTGTTGAACCCTTCTTCCTGTTGTATTATTGTAGTAAGGCGAAACGCAGCAAAGGAGAAAGAACTGCCTCTTTTTGGAAACTATAAAACCACCTGAGAGATGAATGACAGGGAATATTTATAGGCATAGTTTTCAGAATATTTTCAGAATTCCAACAGATTCCTAGTTTGGGGTACTTTTAAGTTTTTCCAAAACGCTCAGATCCACTGTGAGAAACTGTGATTAAAATCAGATTTTAAGAGTTACATTTAATATTTTAATGCAAGTAAGAAGCTTTCTTCCACAGAGGAGCACATTCCAGTGATATTAAGCTTTACTCCCACCGGATAATAACTCCATTGTTCATGGACGATTTGGAAGCCCCACTCCCACTCTCTCTTTCCACTCTGATTTCTGTCAACATCCTGTGTGGCTTCAGTGCCCTCAGGACAAGCCTTTCACACCTCTGTCTCCACGTTGTGTGGCATTCCTACTTTAAAGGGTCCTTGCTAGCACTCTGTTCACATTAACAGACATCCCTTGGGGCTGAGTGCTGCTCACAGCTGCTGCGCTGTGTCTGAAATCTTCAAATCTTCAACGCTAGTTCTACTTACCCTCCTTCTGACCACAGCTTTCTGTCCTCACAATCCCCTGCTCTGACCCCATCTTGTCTTCTTTCAGATTGGGTATCATTATCTATCACTTCCCACACTTCTCTCAAAACCTTCCACTCCTTTAACTACTTCCCCTCTGCCCCCCACACACAACCAAACCTCAACATCCAGCCAGGCCCAGCACCATGGACCTTCTCAGTGTAGTGCTGGGTAAAATTCCCCAGCTTTGCTGCTTGGTGCCATTACCCACTTGTGGTGTCCAGCCTCACTGGGCTCTCCCAGTGCCTTGGTGGTAATCCTTCTCGACATTGCCCTCTCCTTCACACACAAATACTCCCTCCAACCTTGTCTTTTCTCTCAGACTCCCTCTTTCCTCACCAGCCCCTTCTACCATTACCAGCAGGAGATCTTCATTGAAAAAAAATCAAACGCGCCACAAGCCTTCTCCAACCTCCTACACGGACACAGACGATCTCATCAGCGTTCAGTCCCAACCTCCAGTTTTCCTTCTCCAGCAGCAGAAAAGACCTCTCCATCCCTCCTCCCACTCTTGCCCCTGTGGAAAACAAAGCCACCCACCACCTTGCTCCAAGCCTTCAGGTTTTCCCCCCTCAGGCTTCCTTAGGGTACCCACACACTTTGTACAGTCTTTGGTGGTTAACTCTTGCCTTTCACAGTGAGGCTTCCAAAAAGAGCCTTTATATTACACTCCCCTCCCTCAGCTTTCCTGACCACCCAATCGATTCCTCATCCACTACCTCCGTCTCTCAACTGAAAGGGCTCTTTCCAAGTTTGCACGACCTCCTCTTGGTTGCTGAATACAATAGTGATGGCAACATCCTTAATGCCTTAGTATTGTTACTTTATTTCTAATATTGGATTTAGTCATGTTTATGGACTTGGACTAGGATGAGGCAGAGAAAAGCAACAGAGAGAAAGGGATAAGGAATACAGACAAACAGTGCATGGGCATGCCTATTCACACAGCAGGGCTCTCACACACAGCAGCTATATAAGCATGAAGGGCAGCTAGAAGCAGCTTTAAAAAAAATACAGCTCAAACCTTTCTTATTGGACTTGTAATCGTGTCACTTCCTTAATTATAATCTTTCAGTTGCTTCCCACTGCCCACAAGATGAAGTCCAGACTTCTTAACCCAGCCAATACCAGCTACTTCAGTGATCTGCTCTAGCTCCCACTCTTCCCAGCGGGCCTGGCCTCCACCCACCCCCACACACATGCTGTGCTTCAGGCTGATTAGACTATTTGCAGATCACTTCTTAGATGCACCACAATCTCTCTGCTTCCACCTAACTTTTGTTTCTGGCATCCTCTGACACATTCTTCAAGAATCAGCTTCAGGGTCAGCTCCAGGCAGCCTTCCCTGGTCCAGAACACTTCTGATCACCTTGTTCCCTCCAGGCTTAGGGGTCCCACCCCTCAGGTCCCACTCCATGTTCTGTCCCCTGGATCAGCACCTACACCTTATGGAGCAGTCCTGTGCCATATCTCCCACTAGACTTGAGGGCATGAGCTGAGCACTGCCCTGGCATGCGGTTGCTGTCTAAGACATTGGATGAAGGCATGGCAAACAGAAGTAGGACTCACAGAAAATGCTCTACAGTGCAGCTGCCTTGTAAGGACTGCAGGAAATAGGAGATAAAGATCAAAGGAAACTTAGCTTCAGGAGCTCAAACCCATCAAAATCATGTCTCTCAGTTTACTAATCTGTGAAATAGGAAAATTCTCAGTAATATACGTGGACATTTTCAAATTAAAATAATACACAGAAAGAAATCATAATATGTCATCCAACCTTGATCACAATTAGCTTTCAAGTAAATAAGTCATCTTGGCAAATGAATAATTAGAGGAATATTAGGGAGTGTGCTCCCCCCAAGTCATGGCTACAATGTTATCAAAAAGTCCTGTAGTACTATTCAGATGAGAATAAATTTCAAAGGCTGGCTGAATGTCAACTGGTAGGATTATGTTCTGCCTGCTCAGTTCTTCTACAGGCTGTTAGGGTTGACCTAAGATGTCCTTCGAAACCCATGTGCTTCTCTGGTGGCTACCAAATGCCAGAGTGAACTTAACACAACAAAACAAAGTAACTCCCGTATTATTAAGTGAGATATACATTAAAATTCTAACCAGTTTGGAGAATCAAATCATGGTTTTATTTCATTAATTCTCAACACACACAATTCAGAGCAATTACTGGTGACAGAAAGGGCGGTATGGGATTTTCTAAATATCAGAGGTCAGATAGCTAGCTCAGTTAAATCATGGGCCAAGCAACTATTCTCTTTACATATGTCAAACCACTTCTACTAACAGGCAAAAAAAAATTAAACTAGTCTTTGATTTTGACAAAATTCATTTCCACATTCACAGCATGAAGTTATAAAGTTTGGACTACAGGCATGAAGGAATACAGTATTTTTATAATGAGCTTTGGGGAGGGGGGCGAAGTATAAAAGACAAAGAAGCTTCCCCTTAAAAAATGCCTTTAATTGCATCTACTGTCTGGGATTACTTCCTGTAATTACAAACTTGACTTAAGTCTTCTGAATAAAAATGTGGTCATTTTGACTCACAAAAATTCTCACTGACCTCAGCACCCTAATTGGAAGCACGTGAGAAAAGTTTCTGGCAGGTAAGGGGCAGGATGCCATAATCCTGCTCCATAGGCATGGATGGACAGGGGAGTCTGCAATATTTGACTGAATCAAATATGACTGTAATTCCCCTACTTATGACTTAAATTGAAATAACTGGGCTAGGTGGCCCTTTCAATTACTGCTAAGTAGCCGGAATCAACAAAGGGTGAAGTGGATATTTTTTTTTTTTTTTAGATTTTTATTTATTTATTTTTAGAGCAAGGGGAAGGGAGGGAGAAAGCAAGGAAGAGAAACATCAATGTGTGGTTGCCTCTCACACATCCTCTACTGGGGACCTGGCCCACAACCCAGGCATGTGCCCTGACTGGGAATCAAACAGGTGACCCTTTGGTTCACAGACCGGTGCTCAATCCACTGAGCCACACCAGCCAGGGCAGGGTGAAGTGGATATTAAGGGGATAATGTCCTTGAAACTTTTGCCTCATTTACCATCAAATGAAATTGATGGTAATACCTCCCATTGATTCTTCATTCCTAAATCATAAACTTCTAAAAGTAGTGTCTTTATCTGGCCCATTTGATGTGTCAATGTGTGTGTACACACACACACACACATACACACGCACACGCACACATACTTGTTGAAACTAAATGAATAAATCTTCTAACCTGTATTAATAGAGGAAGGGTAAACCTTATTCTGAATTAATAAGTAATTCTGCAAAATGAAGAAGGTCTCTTAAAGTATGTACAATATATTGGTTATGAAATATAAGTAAAACTATACAGAGAATTCTTAAAACTTGACAATAAGAAAACAACCCATTATTATTATTATTATTACATTGTTAGAATTCATTAGCATGAATCACATGAAATTGCAGTTACTGTGCTGTTTTTGATGTATTTAAGTGTCAATTTCATATGGTTTCATCTAAAAGACTTCAACATTTCTTTCTGGAAAAGGGGCAAAGATCATCGGAGCACAGAGCAAGAACATCCCGCTCTGCGAACCTACCCTCGTGAACCGAAGCACTCCATCCTATTAAAAACGGCGAGGGCTCACGCACTCATTCTGCTTCAGGAAGCCATTTCTTCAACAAGATGACTCTTCACTGGGCCTTCTACATCATGAATTTTCAAATGAGTTTTTAAAAAGGCAAACATTAAACTTGGCAGAGAGCCATCTTACAACAGCAGAGCTGCAACCCTCAATACCTCTATCTTTTCTGTCCACTAGCTATTTTATTTTCACTTTTCTACCACAATCACGTGTATCCCACCCCACTGCCACAGCACTGCACAAAGAAGCAAAGGCTTTAATAGGAGTTAACTGGGGAAATTCTGTATTTTGGATTTACTATATTGTAGTTTTGTAAGTTTTTGCACTTTTGAATTAAGTTTTAATTCTCGGTTCTTAATGATAGGTTCTAATTTAGTTGTTCTTTTTATTTGTAGTAAAATATTTTAATAGCCATTTATATTTAATATGTGGAGTTAATAAATCTTTGGTTTATAATATCTTTCTCATATGCTTGTTTGGAAAAATCATTCTTTTTCAGAGACTTCATTTTTTAGATAAATTTTGCACATACTCATTAATCAGTAATAGCCCCTGGTGCAATGGTAATACCTCCATTTGAGTAATATTGTAGATTTCACAGTGATGTATTAAAAACAACTGTGACTGAGCTAATAAAGGACTTTCACATCAAGGATGCTACTATACTGTTGGCGCTAACAAAGCGTATAATGGACCCTGCAAATTTTGGGGGGGGGCAGTTACAAAACTCAGATCTAAGGGATCTGAAGGAGAAGGCATAAGTCCCTAATTCTACCCTGTCTTATGCCTAATCATCTCCATTAATTTGAGCTCACCTCCAGCAGATTCAACTGCATGAGCTCCTCACAGTCAACAATCTCCAACTTCTGAGAGGTGGCCACACAATGGAGAAAAATTTCTATCTGCACACACTGTAAAGCATGCTGGTGGTAACACCCCATTCATTTGCAAAAAGTATCTGGCTGTTGGACTTAGTAGACTCTAATCTACTTTTCTAGATGAACACACTTCATAGTTTGAGGTAGCATTAGCCAACCACCCCTGTGTGTGCTGGAACCAAGGGGCAATCCTGGCTCCCGTTATGTCAAAGCTATATATATATTTGAGAGACTAACACCAGTTCATTCAACTGCAGTGAATCCCTGAAAGTAGGGATTGTGCAGTGTAGTTTTCCACTGGTCAGGGGACACTCTGTAAATTTCATGACTAATTAATGCAGATGGTGACAGTTTTGATATGCTACATATCCATCTGGGATTTTCTACAACTGAATGAAATAAATAATGGGTTCTAGTTGCCCATCACATATTAACCTGACATCCCCGGCATATGCGAGACAAAAGAATTATAATTATTTCTAAAGGTATTATGAAAAGGTAATTTCACATTGATTACTTGAAGACAGTCTCTAAGGCTGGGGTTTGCTGAACAGCAGCAAAGAAGTCAGAAAACTAAAGTAGGGTAAATTTTCATGTTTAAGAGATATGAGTGAAGTTGAAAATTTATATTCCTTATTCTGATGACTTGAGAACATACTCAAGAGATCGACAATTTTAAAAGATTGGAGAGTTCCAAAAGATCCTACTTTTGTCTACAAATGTCTATGCATTGATAAAATACTTAAAATAATAAACAAAAATGTGAATAAGGATTACCCCTTGGAGGTGAGACTATGAGGAAGTATTTTTTAATATTTTTTCCAACTTTTTAATCTAGAATAAAGAAAAACTTAAAAATTAGCACTGATGCCAATCCACAAAACCTAGTGATATCCACACTAACAAAATTGAATCCTGGGATTTAGAATAATCCCTCTGAAATGCATAGCCTGGGTAGGAATAGAAAGGACATAGCATGATAGGGTTCACTTCAGATATGCAGAGTAGGGGGACAGTCCAAATGCAAACCATTGAGTCCACATGATAGGCAGATGTTGTGCAAGACGATCAATGGCTTTGGGAAAAACCCTCAGCATGTCAGTATTCTGCCCAAACAGACTAACTAGGGAATTGCCCCCATCTATGATGTATGGGTATAAAATTTCCAAGAAAAGGCCAAGAAGCTGCCTGAAACAACTTGAACTCCATGTTAGGGAGACTGAAGCTGTCTAAGGCTCAAGAAACAGTTTGGAAAGGTGGTGAACATGCAATAGAGTATACAGATAACAAATTTTAATGTTGTATACCTGAAACCTGTATAATATTATTAACCAATGCTACTTCAATAAATTTAATTTTTTGGCTTTCCTAGTCACCAGAACCTCAAACATAAATGAGGAATGTAACACCACCTTATCTCCAACCTGTTCATTAATCTCTAATTATATAACCTACACACTCATAAATTAGAAAGATGTGAAATCCCAACATGTTATGGTGCCATGAACTTGTAACTTGAAGCCCTGTAAGGGGCTCTGGCTCAGGGTAAGGGCAGGCCCTTCTAGTCTAAGTTAGCTAGCAAAGAAATTAAAGTGCTGGACACGGCATTCACTTTATATGCTTAGCTTTCCATAAGATCTAGATCATTAACTCTGCCAATTTCCTCTGCAGAAACTACTTTAAATAAAATGTCTCAAATAGAAATGCAATTTAGAGATAATAAGATAGGACTAAGTTTCTCAGAGACAGAATGTAGTTTTCCCGGTGTGCATTCTGGATGGTTTCTGTGCAGCTGTTCCTGGTCTGCAGCACAGACTGTTTTTAAGATGTTGTTAAACTGGACACCAGTGAAGGCTAAGAAGTCTCCTTTCTTGTGTACACAGAGGGTTTATCCTCACTGATAATCATACATGAAATCTTCACAAAACAGACAGGTGAACATAAATGCAAGTGCTTTAAGTGCTAATTTTTATTCCTGCACCCTATCTGCGAACATGGAGAGCAAAAGAGGTTTAAATTAAATTGTCCACCATGTGAGTGAAGGGACCACTAACAACGAAAAACAACTGTATTTACCTGCAGAATAAACTCTTCTTGTTCTATTTTGTTTGCAAAGTGCGAGAGGCAAGTGAGGCATAGTTAGGAGAGCTCAAATCCTAGATCCTCAGAGATACATTAAATCTACCTGCTTCTCTCCATCCTTCCTGCCACCACCTCTACCCTGATTGGCCTGCACTCACATATGTCATGGCCCACTGCAACGGTCTACTACCACATGACCCTGTCTGCTGTCCTGCAACCACCTCCCCCATCCTGGACTCCCAACCCACCTTCACCCTGCAGCCAATAGCCTATCTAAAAGCAAATGTGTGCCTACAACTCTTCAATGGCTCTCTGTTGCCTTTAAACATAAAATCTAGGCTCTTTGGCATGGCCTCCTGGCTCTGCTCATCCTTTCTCTACCAGCTTCCAATCACACCCTGATGCCTGACACATCCCGTTAACACCTGAACCAGGGGCCTTGACCTCTGTTCAGCTGCAGTAAAGATCCCTGCTCTCTTTTCCCTCCAGGCCTCTGCATGTGCTCCCATGTGTCTGGAAGCCCAGCCCTCCCTCAGACTGCCTGGTTAACTCATCTTTCACAGCTCAATTTAGATACTTCTTCCTCATGGAAAGTCCCTAGCTCCACAGTATGAGTTAGGAGCCCCTTCAGTGTGTTCTCATGTCACCAGCTTTTATCATGGAACTTCTCACAGTCTTATTTTAACTACCTTTTTGTTTGCTGTCTGTCTTATTCCTTTTGTCCCTCCAGTGCCTAATATAACATCCAGACCAGAGTCAGCACCAAACATTCATTGAATGGTGAATGTGGCTCAGAATAAGGGAGCTGCCACTTACCTAATGCCCTCTGCATGGCTGCACCCTGCCTGATGCTTTAAATACATGATCTCTTATCCACACAACTCTGCCAACTCTGTATTATTTTTAGACATTCTACAGATGAAGGTCAGTGGGATTAAATAGCTTTCTCTAAGTCACACGTCACGTAAGTGAACTGGAAATGAGGTCTGTGTAGCTGCAAAATTCCTGTTTGTCTCACAGCAACACTGCCTCTCCCTGTGGCCCCTGCATAATGACCCGAGTTCTATGTGTTGAGCCTCCCAGAGTAATTCTAATCCATCTTCCACCCAATAGTCTTTCAAAAATGAAGGCTTTCCAGAAGCCAGTGGTTGGGCTGACCCTTTCCACCCCTGCTGCGTTTCAAAGTTCTTCTCCATGGTGCCTAAAGCCCTTCCCACAGTGGCTCCTCAGGGCCTGCTTCTCTTCACTGAAGTCACACAGAGCCTAAGACAGCATCACAATGTTTTAAAGCCCCTCCCCTATGACAGCTTCCTCAAGCTGCCAAGACCATGTATCCCCAGGACAAAGGGGCAGATCACATGGCTGCCGTCCAGAAACATCAGGAAGAAAGGCCAGCATAAACTGCTCTGTACAGAGAACACTGAACTCAAGGCCTATCTGGTAGCTGGAAGTGTGGCTGCTATCCTGTGGCCCTTGTCTGTCTCAGTAGAGTATGAGTCTGAGAGGTATCACGGGAAAACCTAGACAGCAAGTAGGCAGTGTCTTCCCATCCAAAGGCCTCCTAGTATCTCCCTGCCCTGCTGTGAGGCTTCCCTTTAGAAAGGAGACCTGCCATGGACCTGCTGCTCCACTGCACATGGAAGCCACTCCAGCATCTACCATAGAAACATCTGCATTCTTGGAAGTAAATTCAGCCATCCAGAAAAAGCCACTCTATGGAACCAGCAAATCTGGGCTTAGCATTGATATAGTCTGTATTTGAAAAGTCGCCCACTTTTAATCAGGTAAGAGTTAAGATATGGTTTGAACATAGTAAGTATTTCCAGTCTACAAAACTAGGGATGGGACTGTAAGAAGATAAAACATTTGAATTGGTTGAAAAGTTTTTGAAAAATTCAAACCCAGATTTCCACAGGCTTTAGTAGCTATCTTGGGAATTGTAAGGGATGCTCTCAAACCAGACAGAACTAGATAAAATTGTAAGTTGTTTTGTCTTTTACATTTCTGAAAAGACCTTCCTTTTTCAAAGGACATCAAAGCTGCTGTGCCACAAAATTCCCTTTGTGTGTCTATGTTCTGTTCAACGACATCAGTAAGACAGATGGTTGGCAAACAGCCCCTAACTCCATTCGTGCTACTGCTGGAATAGTGACATGGAAAACGCCATGGATGACCTGATTCCAACGACCTTGCAGCCCAATTCAATCAGTTTCACCAAATAATAGCAAGATCAACAGTACTCCAAGCTGTTGAATTTGTGAATTAAATTCAACTTCTTCTCTACAATCTGAGCAGGCTTGGGCAGAAAGAAATGGTCAGGACTGGGACAGCAACTTGCCTCCCCTCCAAAATTTATGACAACACTGCCATGGTCACCAGAGGACTGAATCTGAAAGGATACGTTAGATAAAAATGTCAAAGAAGCCAAGAAGATAGAAGTAACAGCCAGGACCCCCGCAGCAGTCTGTTCTGCCACGTCAGAATGGTGACTGGACTCTACTTTGGAGAATTCTATCAAGAACCAAATTACACTGATGCTAAAAGTCAGCAAAGCCAGTAGCCTTACTCTCACCTGTACCTTAACAAAAGCCATTAAGCCAATGGGGGAAAAAACCACTAGAAACTACTGTACTATACAGTCAGTCTTTGCTGCTCACAAACTTTGCATTTGCAAACTGACCTACTTGCTAAATTTATTTGTCACACCCAGGTGAATGCTGCCAGCACGTCACAGTTATTTACTGATATACAGAGCAGCCAACACTTTGCGTTGCTGGATCGGCGTGGACTCCGCTGAAGTCCAGCAAGGTGATGTTCTACCTTCTCATGTCAGCTCTCATACTGTATGAAGGTGTCCTTTTGGTAGGCTATTTTGTCCACTTTTTTTTTTTTTTTGCATTTTTTCTGCCTTTTTTTGCAGGGGTGATTTCACTATTTAAAATGGCCCCCAAGTGTGCTGAGGTACTGTCCCGTGTTCCTGAGCACAAGAAGGCTGTGATGTGCTTTACGGACAAAATATGTGTCTTAGATAAACTTCCTTCAGGCATGAGTTATAGCTGTTGGCCATGGGTTCAATGGCAATGAATCAACGCCATATATTACACACGGTGTTTTTAACCAGAAACACACATAAAGTAAGGCTTTGTGTTGACTGGCTCACCAAAATGTGACCAGAAGCTCACGGGAACTTAACCCTGTATTTCACCTAGGAAATTCAGTATTCACCAAAAAATTTAGTGTTCACTAATTCAGTGTTTGCAAGAAGTTTATAGAACATCACTACAGCAAATAATAACTGACCATTTTCAAACTACAAAAGAAATGCCATAAAAATATAAAATAGGACTTGGAGGGGTTGGGACAGTGAGCTGGATGTCAGAGGTTCTGGCACATCATCTGCCTCAAGTACTCAAAAGTAAGAACTTAAAAACTACGAAATGAAAGTTGCAAGGGTATAATTTGCTTCTGAGAAGACTGTTCATGCCTAGCATGGACTCTCTAAAATGTCTCTAGAGAAAGGGGAATGAAGGAAAGAGTAATATTAATTTGATCATTATTTTTCAAGTGTTCCTCCCTGTTCACACTTGCAAAAGTTAATAAGAGTTTGATCTCTTGATAGTAACAATAGGGAATTTTATCAATCTCTAAACATAATTAATTCTCTCTGCCCTTGAGTTGGGCAAAGTGAAGAGATATCTCACATAGAAAATACCAGCTTCTCTTGCTTATATAGTTAGTGTAGCTAAAAGAACCCAGAGAAAATGAACTAGTTTTGACATCTGTAATAGTGTCAACAATAAAAATAAAATAAAATAAATGAAGTAGTTTCTAATATTTTTTTCTTTTCCCAAAGCCTGATCTCCATGAATAGTCAACAGACCAGCTGTCTAAGAGGCAGAAGGGCACACCCTTTGCACAGCGGGAGTCCCCTGGCATTCCTCCGGCAGTCAGAGACTCCATTCTCACAGCCTGGACACCAGAGAAAGAATTGGGGTGAAAGCTATTCCCATGTTTGCTCTTTTCATTAAACGTTTTCAAAGAAGACTTTATTCTAACATGCATTTAGAAGAAAAAGTTAAGAATTTTTTCTCCAGGCAAATAATTCACAAGAGGAAAAACCCTTCAATATAATTTATTTCACAGAGATCACTAAAGAGTATGTGGACACAGATCTCAGCCGAAACTCCAGGATGGCTGTTAATGGTTACTGTGAAAAAAAAGAAGTAAAATAAAAATCAAAGACGATTATTAAATAAATCTGTTCCCATTGTAGCAGCTGTCTCAGTTTGGCTGGAATGTGGCCAGGCTGTGTGGGTGCACATTCATTTTGACTAGAATTGGACAGTCACTCACAGTATTCTATACTCAACAATGACGGTGTGGCTGGTGAACGTAGGGCTCCCTAGAATGTGGCCTTGGGAATTCTTACTCTTCTCAATGTGTCACTTACTCACTAGAGGAATTTTAGAGGTGGAGAAGAAAACTCAGACATCATTTCATCATCTATGCAACTGGAACATTTTTTTTCAATAGGTAAGATTACTGAGGACAAAAAATTTAAGGGACTGAGGTCACACATCAAATTAGAAATAGGAGTCCTGCCTCCTGGTTTGCGGCTCCTCCCTCTAACCTGGATCTGTGGTGAGCATCATTGTCATCCCTCAGTGAGTAGTGATTTTCCTGGTAGTTCTCCCTTATCTAATTTTACTGCCTAAACACAGTGCCATCTGTTACAGGAATGGGGCCCTGATCATGTGGAAAGAAGGAAGAAGGAAGCCTGGGGTACCTCCCAATGTCATTGCTAGGTTGAGGGTAGAGAAATGCCAGGTTGCCTCTCCAGTCCAGAGCCCACCCCACCACATTTCTTTCTCCTGTGAGTGTCCTGAAGGGCCTTGGTCTCTCTGTGCTTCTTGTGACCAGTCTAAAATGATGGCAAGTTCTGCACGAACCTGACAATGAGCGCTATTTTATCTTGCATGATACCAGGTCATATTTTTGAATGAAACAATTTTTATGTGAAGAGATTATGAAGAGATTGTATACCCATAACAGAATGAACTATGTACAGGGAAAAATTTGTTAAAATGACTGTGCGTGTACAATTTCATTATCCCTATTTTCTATTCCCTTAGTAAAAAGTAAGTACTAACTAATAAAATGATTATTGTTAGAACTAAAATTAGCACACAATCTGGAATATCAACCAACACTCAGCATGTTGTTTATACTGTGAGATTTTCCCAATACCTGTAGCCACTAAAGTTCATGATGAGGGAAGTGATTGTAAGACTCAATGTAATTGAGTTTCTTACCCCAAAATGTATCATTTTTCTCTTCAAAATATACTTCATGGCAATCAAAATAGAAAATAATCCTAAAATTAAATGTCATTTTAAAAAATCATTTTCATGACAAATTGAAAAATAAAGATGCAAAAGTGCTCTGAAAGTGGCACCAAAGTACCAACTTAAAAAAAATTATAGACAAGAATATGCTTTTCCCAATGACACTGAACCTCAATAATTTTCTCCACAATGATTTTGAAAACCCTATGATTCTCATAGAAATCTGGCAATTTCACCCATTTCCCCTCAGCAGAGCAGTGAACTATATGTTGTATTTTGTAGTTCAAAGAAATATTTCTTTAAAATGGAAATTGGGGCAAAGGGCACATGCCAGGATTACTCTTGAGTATTGTCAAAAGAAAGAAGTCAAAGCTACACTTCACAATGCAGTAGCTTAATTCATCATCTTTATTTTTCATGCTCGCTAACTGGAAAAAAGTTGAAAATAACAAAAGATGCCATTCTTCATGCAATGGACTGTTTCAATGGAGTGTGTGCACATAAATCGTCTTTATGACAATGGACAGATAGTTTCTAAGTATTTTATCTAACAGCCCACTTGTAACAAGAAGAAGAGTATCATCATAACCTGGTTAGTGTGTGAGTGTAGGTCAGAATTCATACAAGTGTCCCAGACCTGGAAGAGAAAGTGTTCAGTGATCAAATTTATTCTGTGTCAAAAGTAATCTTGGGCATTGATCCAATATAATCACTTAAACCTTTAAAGCTATATTAAGAAAGATGATGAAAACTGTTCTCATTTGGAAATCAAAGAATGTATGCATTAAGAATTGTCCATTCCCAACACCTCTGTTAGGGAAACAGACAAGCCTAGTGACTTGGGTGCACCTAAACCCAGAACTCAGCAATCTGACTTGAGTTCCATTTCCATTATCCACTGCTCTGTTCTGTAGGGGAACAGACTCTTCCCTAACTGTGCTCATACAGGCTTTAGTTTTGAGCTTACAGCAGATGATGTGATGGAGGGAAGAGATTAAGGGCCTTCTCATGGTCTCTTAATCTTTATGTTCTCTTAGAACCACAGAATTGAGATTTATTTAGTATTTTAGATAGTATGGAGACGCAATCTATAGGTGTGTGGGGCGGGGGGGCGGGGTTCAGGGAGGATGGGTTGGCACTCTGCTACTTCTAAAAGTATCCCTTAATTAATATCTGCATTGGTTGCTCTGACAGTACGGTTCAGTTAGTTGGATGTCATCCACAAAGGGAAAGGTCGCTGGTTCAATTCCTGGTTAGGGCACATACCTGGGTTTTGGGTTTAGTCCCCAGTCAGGGTGCATACAAGAGGCAACCAATCAATGTTTCTCTCTCACATTGATGTTTCTCTCTCTTCCTCTTTCTCCCCCCACTTCCCCTCTCTCTAAAATAAATAAATAAATCTTTAAAAACTATCTGCATTGTTTGAACATAAGATAGAACTTCTTGAGATAACCACACCTATCTATGGTTGTGGGTTGCACAGAACAAAGGCCAAAGGCCTCTTGTTCCAAAGCAGTATTTTTCTCAGATAAAAGTAACCCTACTCACTTTGCCTTCATTTTGCACTCATTTGGGTACTCAGACCCAAATATTAGCTTTCATGATTCTGCCAAGGTGTCATTTTCTATATGTTTTTTGATAAATGTTGAAAGCAATCATTTTTTTCTAAAAGATTTCATTTACTTTTTAGAGAGAGAGGAAGGAAGAAAGAGACAGAGAAACACAACGTGTGAGAAATACACTGATCAGTTGCCTCTCACACACCCCCAACTGGGGAACTCGGCCCACAACCCAGGCACGTGCCCTGACCAGAAATCAAGCCAGTGACATTTTGGTTTGCAGACCAGTGCTCAATCTACTGAGCCACACCAGGCAGGGAAAAGCAATCCTTTTTTAAAAAAAACAAATCTTCTCAGGAGGTTAGCAAGTCAGTTCATTGGCAGGGGGAAAGTACAGTGCAGTTTTACATACCAAGTTAAGAGTAATTTCAACTATAACAGGTTGTTGACATATTGTATGTGGGGAACTGTTCGTTTTCCCAGTTTTATGAAAATCCAGTATAAGAAATCTGACCCTTTTATCCAAATGAACTAGGGAGCAATGATCTGTCCCAGAATCCTTCCCTCTTCACTGACAGTATCTGCGTTTGTTTTTAAGTAGCATCTCCCTTAGTAACTTACTGTTAGTCTAAGTGCACTGAGGATTAGCTGCTGGAGAAGATGGGTTTAGGGCACAAAAACAGAGTTAAGGGGTGAGCTACCACGCCAATTACAGGCATTCAGAAAGCACACCATCTCCTTAATTAAACGTAAGATTATGGTAAATGAGATTTGATTTATGAAAATTCAACCCACACCAAAATTTCAAGCCTGCATTAACTGCATAATGTTAGGCAAACCATGCAGCAGTGTGAGCAGAATGTTAAGTTGCTTCTAGACCAACAGTACAAGTATGATGCCTGGATGAAAAGAAAACAGGTTTGCTTCAAGTGGTGCTTTTACAATCCTTTTAATGCATTATTACTCACATTAAGCATTAACTACAAAAATAATTTGACTCTTTAAAAAAATCTGTTTAGCTATATTAACAGTATATCATTGTTTTAAAATCAATTCAGACATCTCCTTCTTTCTGAAGTCCTTCCAGATTCCCTCACACGAGATGAACTCTTTCCTCTTTTGGGTTCCTGTAACGCCTTACTCATATTCCCTGCAGAAGATTTATACCATCATTTCTGTGTATATGAGTCTCTGCCACTAGACTGCAGATCCTTGAGAACACAACAGGTCTCTATTAATCATGATGTTCCCATCAGATACGTGAATTCCTGGCTCTTAGTGGCTGCTTAATGAGAATTTATTTTATTTTATTTTATTTATGGAGAATGGGAGCAACATAAAGTTATAAATAACCCAGTCCCATTGAACTTTTCACCTCCCATTACAGCTAGTCACATGGTCACAATGGCATACCGGCAGGCTTTTTTGATTCCTGTCTTCTAGTCACAGGGGCAGTTAGTTGGTGAGTGGCACAATGGTCAAGAGAAAGAGAAAAGATGAAGTATTTGGACAAGCAATTTAAAAAGTGATCAGTCTTCACAAACCCACAGCCTGGGAGCTGAATATCACGTGGCCTGCAAGGTTCTGTGTAAGACAAAGCATCTTTGCCCTCTTCCCTTTGGAATCGTATTGCTTTCTCTTTCCTTTCCTCTAAAGATAAACCCTAGAGTTCTTTGATTTCCAGTCCGGCTTTACTTATTTAGACTTCCCTGACTTCACCTCCTACCCACAGACTAGGTCAGTTCCCCCATTAAAAACACTGCTTATCTTCTCTTAACACTTACTATCCTTGTAATTATTTAGTGTTTTATTCCCCCCTAAGAAGAGGGAAACTTTGCCCGTGCTGCTCACTTATGGTTCTTGTGTGGTCCGTGGTCTGTCCCTTGCCCAGAACAATGACCAGAACAATAGAGATGCACAATCTCTTTATTCAGTGAATGGAGGCAAAAGGAAAAGAAAGGGAAAGAAAAACTTTCAAATGAAGATAGGAGAGATACAGGCATTGAGATGGAAAACAGACACCTATGCCTGGAGGGGGAGCCTCTTCAGCCCACATTCTTCTAGCTCACAGCTGCTTCAGGAAAGAAGAGTGTTTGTTCAGACTTATCTTGGGATAAAAAATTCGAGCTTAAGAAAGAAAGCTAAGAGGAAGGCTGAGTGTGGGACAGCACGTGTTATATATTGTGGGATGAAGGAGTATGCACTAATGCATGGATGATGGTCCCAAAGTTGTGTTACAAAAGGATTCTTCCTATTTCCTAAAGGACCACACACAGACATAGTGGCATTATCAAGATTATTGTTATGTGACTTGAATGAAATGTTGGTGGACCTGAAACCATGTATAAGGCCAATTTAAGCATTACTTTTGAAGGTACAAAGTCTTCAAGTCCAGATAAATTATACAGGCCACGGCCAACCTCTGCATTATGAAGACCATCACACCTTTGGTGATAATAAATGCCATGTCAGATATTTCCTTCCTTGTCCCTTACAAATTCCCTATACTGTTTTACAATGCAAGTTCTTACCCTGGCTTTTCTCTGAAACAAATCTTTGAAGGAAAAGAAGGGAGCATGTTATCACCTACAGTTCAATGATTTCCTGGAATGTTCTGTGTACCTCCCTCTGTGCTTTCCTTTTTTCCTTGTTTTTTTTTTTACTCTAAATCTGGTATTACTAGTTCAACACCTTATCACAGACTTTACCTTTCATCTCCTTCCACAACTGTGTCAACCCGATAAAATCTGAAGCTGCCTGCTTTTGTTTCAGCTTGCCCACCCTCTTCTCAAATTACCATTTGGGCATGTGTTTACTAGTAGAGTCTTTGAAAGGGCATCTTTTTCCTGTCCCCCTCCATGTTTCAGAAATAAAACAAAAACAGGGAAAGGCTGACTTCCAAGCACTCACACAGTTTTGACCTTTATTATACACGTTCTACCCAGTCCACTCTCCTCAGAGCAGAGAAAATCACCCAGTGCTTGTTACTTGGATTTGAAGTGTATCATTAATAGAGCGTATCTAGCATTAAATCTGTAATTCCCTACAGAAGTTTAAATACTCCCAAACGTACTGTTAAATAAACCAAAAAGTTATTTTCCTAATAAAAATGTTAGAGGCTCCCCACAACCTGAAATATAAACATAACTGCACTCTGTTGGGTAAGGCCAGTCAGTAACAACGCAGGCCTCAGAAAGAAGCTGCTGCTCAAATCAAAAACAAAACAAAAAACTAAACGCTTAGTGGTTAGTTTCCCAAACACACAAGGGAGACAAATAGCTCATTTATCTTAGCTTGGTATTGAGAGGTTAAAATGTCTTTCGAGAATCAGGATGAGTCCCTGAGGGCAGAAGTGGCAGACAGCGAAAGTGAGTTTTGGCCTTCAAGAACCCAGGGTCCCTTCTGTAAGACATTAGAAACACCATTCACATGCCCCTGCAGTGGGCTGAAACCAGGAAGGAGGCAAGCATGTCCTGCAACAGCTAAGCACGATGAAATGACTGGATCCTTTATTTTCAATCCCTCCCTTTCACCCAAAATGGACAAGCATTTGCATATCTTCCATTCTAAGCTCCTTCATAGACACCTCTCTCCTGACCACAAGCAAACAGGAGTTGCAGTGAACTGGTATTAAGGTGGTACAACTGGAAATCTTATAAATAGATACTAATCTTCTTGTGTATTTATATATAGAAAGAAAGGGAGGAGAGAGGGAAAGAGGGAGGGAGGGTGACTGAGCATGCCACCGTGGAATGAACACACACGCTCACGTATCATGTGTGTCTGGACAGACGAACAGGAAGACGGGAACGAATGACTTCAGCACGAGGGGGTGCCAAGACACAGACAGAAAAGCTTTCCCACTGAGTGCATGTGATCTGTGAGCGCACCTTGGCCCTCATCCACCATACCAAGTTTACTCAACAGTACTTTAATAAGGAGGAACTCCCACTTTCCCTAGCCCCTTAAATTGGGACTCCCACAAATATTTGAGACAGATAATCATCCAGCCTCTAAAATGCCAACAACCTACCTATTCAGCTGGTAACATAAGCCAATGTTTTATCACATCAACTCTCACAACTTGATCCAGCAATATTTTTGCCTGAAAGCCTTTTTCTCCTTGTGGGGCTCACTATGGACATGTGAAACGGTATCTGAATCCTCTTCAGAGCAATCCTTCATAAACTCCCAGACAACAAATACGTCACTGTCAGCCTACTTTTCGGTAACATCCCCAGTTCTTTTCACCTCTCCATTCTGTTACCGTTTGTCTGCCCCCTTTCCCTCCTAATCCTCCGAGACAACTAAAATTGGACAAAACATTGAAATATAGATCCAATACATTAAAATGATCCTTTCATGTCAACTTTCTTTTCCATATACGCACAGTGTTGAGGAGGTTCTTTCTTCTGTGAAACTGGATCTTTTTGTATGTCAAAAACTGAATTTTCAAAGGCCAAATCATTCTGTCTACTGTGTCTTGGCTCAGTTACTAGAAAGAGCTCAGGTGTCTAAATTTAGATTTTTCCCATGGCTCAGCTCAAGCAAATGCCCTTCCTGGACAATACAAATGGCAACAGTTCCACAGCTCTTCCCAGTCACCAACTGCCCCAAGTCTGTCTGCAGGGTCCTGGCTAAAGTACCCAACCTGACACACAGCAACCCCACCCCGCTCTCTTCAACTCAACCCACCATTCTTCAAAGACAGAGTCGCCCCACACCCTGCTCCTTGATAACCCCTTCCTGTCCCCCCAAACAACCACCACAGAGGTTTCTTCTTCCCATCCCTGTTATACACCTCAGGAAGTCCCTCACTAATAACACAGGCTCTCTATGTCCGCCACAGGTGGACACATATCATGCCGCATACCTAGTGAGAGAAGTGTTCACTAGGGCCCAAGTACGGAATTAGAACTCAAGACCCATTTCTCATTTTTAAAAAATCAGAAAAATCACAGCTCAGTAAGTCAGCTAAGCTGCAGCTTAAATGCACTTCTGTAGAACTGTTTGGAAGGGAGGTGTCAAATTCCACACAACCAGAGAGGCACTGATGCATGGGGTGGTGGTGCTGAGAACCACTACCCAGAACTGACACTGCACACTTCACCCAGCTCTGTGACTGGGTCTCTCCTATGAAGAGGCGTTTGACCCTTTACCTCCAATACTATGACTTAATTATTACTTCACATTTTCTCGTGACAGTCCTGTAGATTAGGTAAAAAAAATTAAATTAAATTAAGTTTAAAAAGTCACATCTATTCACAGAACAGGTGAGGCAAAATAATGTAATATAACATTCCAGTGTATAAAAATTTCTGTCAAGTCTAGAGAAAAGGTTGTACTCTAGATAAAGCTATTAGTGGACTATTTTTATATCAAAATTATCTTTTTAAACATGCTTGTGCCTTTCATAGTATAACAACTACACAATTCAAATGTTGATTGTGATGTTAATGAATACGACAGGGGCTAACAAATACCCTGTTTTGTTTTCTGTGGTGTCTCTTCTAGTCAGAGACTCCCCAGCCAGTGTTAGAGAGCCTTTCTAAGACACCTGTGAGGAGGACATGGGCCTGAAGCATGGCCACTTGTTTTTGCATGCTGGTCCTGAATTCTTCAGAGATCTCTCTTCTACTCTATCCCTCTACCTGGAGCCACACACACGAGAAATCCAGTTATGACTGTACAATGAGAATACTTGGACTAAGTGATCTTTCCTTCCTATTTGGACCCTCACAATGAAGCCTAAACCTCTCTGTTTCTTTTCAGGGTGAGAGAAACAAACCCATGGAAGGCCCCTAGTTCCCACAAGGGACAGATCTGCAGTACCAAATTTTATAACCACAGGAAAATTTCTAATTCAAACACCTGAGCTCTTTTGAGCAACTGAGCCCAAACACAGCCAGAATGGTTTGGCCTTTCAGAATCCGGTTTCACTGGAGAAAGAATCTCAACTTCGGGGGGGGGGGGGGGGGGGGGGGGGGGGTGGGGGTGTGGTGGGGGGGGGGGGGTGTGTGTGTGTGTGTGTGTGTGTAGTTGGGCCTGCAGGGCAGTGAAGAAAGTGGGAGTTCATTTGCTTTTCCTCTCACACCCTTCTCTTTCTCTTTCTGGGAAAGAAGGGTCAAGAGGAGTGGGAAGCACCGAGAAAGAATATAGTTACTATCAGCCTGGAAGAGACCCCTCTACAGGTGATTGGAAGAGGGACCCCAGCAATGGGCCCATCACTAGGCTCCCCTGTGCGTCTGCCACCTTCAAGGGCTCCCAGAGGGAGGGGGTGGGGGAAACACAGAGGGCAGTGTCAGACTCCAGGACTTTCCAGAAGGGACCCCCACATAGGCGCCCATTTTCAGTGCCAAGTATTTTAACAAATTTCCTATTAGGGTAATTCCAAGCTTTCAGTGAGGAAAGACTATGAGAAACTGCCAACATTTAATTTGTAAAAAACTGCACCCTTATTTTCCTATTGAAAGAAATGTTCACCAACACAGAGGCAGATCACTCTATTTTTAAAAATCACCAGAGTCCCCTGCAGACACGGTCCCTTGATTTCTGACTTTAGTTAGAATCTCATCACGATTGAACAGGGAAGCAGCAGCTTAGCTTCCCCCCACGTGCATCTGCTAGAATCAGACTGGTTCATCTTGGAAGAGCTGCCCTGAGCCCTGGGCTTTAGAGGAAAAATAGCTTGGCGGAAAAGCTGTCACCTCCATGATGACACAGGGCTGATAGGCAGCTGTAGGCTCATTAAAGGGCAAGGCTCTGGGTGATAGGAATTGCTTCTGAGCGCTGTCGGTACCCCTGGTATTAGTCCCCCTAATCCTTAGCTTTGTCAGGCTGTACCCGAAATCGCAGGCCACCATTCTCAGCCTGGACCTTTCAGAAATTTGCTTTTTCATATTCACCTTTCACAGAGGACAACTATTAGCCTCAGATTTTCTTTCTTTTTAAAAATTTTTATTTACTAATTTTAGAGAAAGAAAGGGAGGGGGAGAGAGAGAGGGAAACGTCAATTTGTTCCAGTTATTTATGCATTCATTGGTTGCTTCTTATATGTGCGTGTCCTGACTGGGGATTGAACCCATCACCTTGGTGTATTGGGACGATGTTCTAACCAACTGGATAGAGTATCTCGGCAAGGGCAGGCCCAGATTTCAGAGCCAGTGAGGAGTTCAAATATCCTGCTCCACTGCGTATATATGTATATGTATGTGTATTTCTATACTTGGGGTTTGGAGAACACACTAATCAAATATGGTATTCTCCATTTTACCTACAACACTTTTCTTTCCCCAATGAGAAATTTGTGTGGCTAATAATACTTATCATAGATAGTCCTGTGCCCCCCGCCTTATCTGTGGGCAAATACATCCCAAGACCCTTAATGGGTGCCTGAAATCATAGATAGTACTAAACCTTACATATACTTATATTTTTTTCTATACATACATACTTATGACAAAGTTTAATTTATAAATTAGGCATAGTAAGGGATTAATAACAATAGCTCATAATAAAATAAAACAATTACAACAATAATGCAATAAGTTATGTGAATGGTTTGGGGGCCATTATTAAGTAAAATAAGGGTCACTTGAACACAAGCACCATGATACCTCAGCAGTTGATCTGATAACCGAGGCAGCTACTAAGTGAATAATGCGCGTGGATTGTTTGCAGGTGGATATGCTGGACCCACGGATGACTCAGTCCTGGGCAGGACAGACTCAGAACAGCACACAGTTTCAAACATATGCATCATTTATTTTTCATTTAGTATTTCTGGCCCATGGTTGATTGTTGGTAACTGCAACCACAGAAGGCAAATCGGTGGGTAAGGGGAAGACTACCATACTCACCACTAGAGCTTTTCACAGAGTGACGGACAAGCACTGGGAAACACGCTCCCTGCGAGGGACCGTCACTCAGCTACTGTGTGCTACCTTGTGTGGTCCACTGAAGCAAAAGCAGGAAGGAGTCAGGAAGCGGGGCCTGAACCAGGTCAGAGCGTAGCAGAAATCAGATGCTGGGGCAGAGGAGGGACATCAGGGTAGGAGCCCAAGCCACCTGGGACTCCTAAGTTATCTGCTCTTCCTCAAGAAAGGTCATAAACTAGAGGTGGGGGAGGGGGTTGTTCTCTGGAAGCCTGAACAAGTCACACAAACTTTTCAGCCTCACTGACCTCATCTGTCATTTGAGGGGGGGGTGGGGGGAGTGTAACTGGATTATATATTTCAGCTGCTATGTTCTTTGATTCTCTAAGTCAGATTTTGATCTGAGTGAGTTTGGATTCTCAGAGTAAGACTAAGAAGACTTAATTAGGTGGGAACTCAATGAGACAAGGGTCCTGGGACTTGGTAATGGAATCAGAGGCCCAGTTTGATTCAGGTTTGAATAGAGAGGAAGAAAATGAGAAAGGAGAAGGTCCTGTGTCCTACCTGGGCTACACTCCCACGTCTGGGGGATCTGTGTGAACGTGCTTCAGTCGACTCAGGGGAATTCAGAGTGTGGTTCCAATGCCCCTCCCACCTTGCAGCTCCATCTTCCCTCCAGAATATGCTTGTCGCTTCTTGCCAGCCACTTCTCTAATAAACAATAGCTTCCTTTTCATTTCCTTATAGGCCCAAGTTTTAAAAAGCTATTAGAAAGTCAGGTAGAAACTGAAGGGGCCTCTCTAAAATGGAATACTCTCACATCCTCTATTCTGGCAGAATGAAAGTCCACATGTAGAAGTCATTGCCTTGTCCTTCCTATCACACCACCAATACCGTGACTGTGAATTCTGTCACCACACTGCACTCATACCATCTCTGGAAAACATTTTTTCGGACCATCTTGATTAAATACACTTATGAATACCCAAACCCCTTTGCCCAGTCCAAATTTGACAATCCTTGATCCCTGGGCCTTTCTCTTCTTCTCCATATAAATGATTAGCATCTGTTTTCTCCTACCTCTGACCTGTAGTTATCTCCCACTGACACAGCATCCTACACTTCAACCCCTAGCCCTTCTGTGGCCAGCTTGGTATCACCTCAGCCCAAAGATGTCTGAAGGGGGCTGACCGGGCCAACCTCCATGACTGAGAGCAGCAGAATGAAACAAAATATTCCAGTGCTCACACACACAGCAAAACACACGCACACAACCCAAATCTTCACATTGCCAATCATTTCTATTAAAATTTAAAACTTGGGCCTTTTAAAGCATTATTGGTTCAGTTCCTTCTAGAAAATTCACTGTTTCCCCCTTTCTGTTCCTATATCAAACTTGGTACCTGTGATAACATTTCCTAAGATTTCTTTTCAGGACACCTTAATTCTGGCAGTGAGAAGGCAGGCCAGACACAAAACTCATCAAACGAATCCCCATATTAGGGCTTCTCATTTTTGAAGCTTTTCTTTTTTCTTTTTATGAACCTCAGCCTCCAGTGTCTGAAAATGTTTTCTTCATGGAAATAAAGTTGGTCTACTTCTCAGGTACGGGGAAGAACTAAGGTTTCTACTGTCCACGCCATGCGGGCTCCTGAGGCAGATCAGCAATGTCTATGAGTAGGGATCAAGCCAGGAACAAGATGGAACATGCAAAACGCCCTCCATGCTTTGAAAAGTTGATCCAGACTGCTTCAGAAGCAGTCGCGCATGTTTTAAGAGACTCCTAACCAAAGCGCGATGGCAAAGGGAAAGGCAGAAGAGGAAAACACAGCTTTTTCTTTTGGTTTCTGACAAAGTTCTTAACTGGAAGCACTCAGATTTCTAATCTGTGTGGCACCGGCAAATCAGAATCCCACAAACTGCTTAATCTACAATCCAACAAGGTATGATGGATTACACCTTAACCTGCAGACTTTCTGAATAATCAAAGAAAAATGGTTCCTGCCTTTGTACAGAAAATGAAGAGATTTTTCAGAGTAAAGAAAAACAATTTAATTATCCTTAACGAGGTTTCACTGCTGTGGGCCATCATCCTCTGCACCGAAGCTGAATTTAACTTAAAAGAAACCATGTGACCCAGGGCCCTCTCCTGCTCTCACTCGGCATTCGATGGCCAGGAACAGCTCAGTCCTGGTGAGCCAGCCGCCCAGGTAGTCAGGAAGGCATTACACAGCCCCTGGGCAGGGGCGGCGACCCTCTGACTGCCCCCTTCTGTACCTCACTCCTGTCTGCTGCAGTGCAGGGCCCCTGACAGCAGAAACTCAGGAAGCCGCCTTCCTTTCTTGGCCGATCATCCGGAGGACACACAGGCTCCATGTCCAAATCCACAGTCGGATGTTAGCGGTCACCTGCCTGGCACAGAGGTTGCAGGCCCTGTGTCCTCTACGCTCAGCTCACCCTCAGCTGTGCCCATCCTGCCCCAAGCTGGCCTGGCACACCCGTCAGACAGAGGCCCAGGGTATGAAGTGTGATTCATGATAGAAAATACCGGTTTTTCATTGCTATGCAAATGCAGCTGGGGTGGGGTTTAGGTAAATTCAGCTGTGGACACCAGAAAGGAGGGCAAGAATGTGCCTCTTTTCCATACATCTCACCTAGCCAAAGGGACTAGGCCCACACACCACACAGGAAAGAAAATTGGAGTCTCACGGAGCGGGATGGGGCCAACTAAAGTTCATCGGCACACATCTGAGCAGTTTCTACTCATACGCAGTTTCATATTTAAGAGACAGATCTTTATTTCATTCATATCAAAACGTATTTATTAAGTTTCTACCATCACGAGGCAAAGCCCAAACTGTCAACAGTCTCAACACTAGTGTTTAGTAAAACTGCTTCATCCTGAAAGGCAGTGCAGTCATGGTATGTTTCATCCATGGCCATTATCTGCCACAAAACCCGCTAGGCTGGAACTTCTAGAACGACTGAATGAAGAAAGAGGCTATGATATTCAAACGCTTGAAAGCCACCCTGAAGGACATGCCCCCATTTCCTGACAGCACGACCTGTGCCACTTACCCCACCCGCCTGGGCTCAGAACCATCTCCAAAGAACACGTGCTGGGGTGTAGGGGTCACGTGGGGTTAGAAACCTGGAGCCCAGACCCCTCTGGCCCTCCTCACACCTGTGCAGCGGACACAAGTCCCATTGGTCGTCTGGGGCTCAGCTTCCTCAGCTGTACTGTGAGTGAGTAGACTGAAATCTCCTGGCCTTTTCAGCATTGACATAATTCTCCATGGTTTTTACAAACAAGCCCAAAGCGAACAATACCCAGCACTAAAGGTGCCAGTGGGACTTGCCTGATCTATTCTGCAGTGTTCCGTGAACCTCAGCGGGGTATGACCGGAGGGCCCGGCCTGAGCTAGGAGCAGCCAGTGGGCTCCATGTGGGAGCTGGTGGGTTCGATGGTTGGTAATATCATACCTCAAATTGATTTCCACAAAATGAAAAAAAAAGTGAGTTGGATTGAAATATGAACTAATGATTTCTTTTTTCAGTTGACAGCAGATGAAAAGGCAAAGGTTACATGTCACGTAACGTCATTGGGAAACCCTCAATTCAGGCATGATGACATGTGTATCCCATTTCAGATATTACTGCATCAATTTATACCTTTTATTGTGCTTGACAGCAAATATTTTAGTGACGTAAGAGTCGACACTCTGAATACATGAGACCCAAAGAAAGTGTTGAGAATTAGGGAAAAAATAAACAAATAAGAAAAGAAATACCAGCATTCAGCCTTTGGGTTAATAACAAGAACACAGGATTGGATTTCTGGACACCAGTCATGAGACTCTGTGTGGACAAGTCACAGATCCTCAGGAATCTATAAACTTCCTCCATTTGGGGTCTTCACGGGTACTAGGTAATGCCCTCAAGTGCCAAAGGGCCCTTTGGGGACAGTCATAGAGATGGAGGGAGGGGAGACCAGCTTAGTTACAAGTAACCCCTCAACCCCATCCAAAAAGGGCTTCCATAAAATTAGTGTTTGAACAAAAGCTAAAAATATTCTATCACTCTTCTGCCTAAAATCTTTGGAACTACACTAAGAAAAATCCAAATTTCTTATGGTGGTCTACTACGTCCCCCGCCACCTCTCCTAGGTCAACTGAGACCTTAAACAGACAAGCCCCTCCCTGTCTTGGGGTCCTGCATTTCTAAACCTCTCCTGGCTGTGTAGTAGGGGACTGGCTCATTCTCATGTCATTCTCTTTATTGCCTTCATGGCACTTATCTCAATCTGAAGTCACCTGAATATGTTTTCTCCTCTCCTGCATTAGATGCTAAGCTCTCTGGAGGCAATGGCTTCGTCAGTCTTGCCCAGTACTGTCTTCCCAGTGCCAAGTGCTGGGCCTGTCTAAACTAGAAATTCAACCTGTGCAGAATGAGTTATTGAATGAACAAATGAATGATGGTTCGTTCTTTCTAAATCCAATGATCGTATGTAGCTGTACCATCTCCATACTAATCAAAATTACCTTATTCTTAGTTTTAATAATTCAAGAAGTACTTTCACCTACTTCATTCTCCAACTACACTCTGAGGCCTTTTCATGGGTTGTTTGAAAACCACTGACCCTGGACCTGTTTGCCCCGAAGTAAGTGAGTAATCTTGGATTAGTGAACTCCCCTGGCTTTAGTGTCCTTCTCCATAAAGCTAGGATGTTTTCTGTAGCAGCTGCAAGGTCCCTCCCACCTTGAACAGCCTAGGAATATTTAAGATCCTCGTTGGCAGACACCGATGACTTCTCACAAAATGCTTCGGGAGATGTTTCCATTGCACAGTTGACCCTTGAACAACACAGGTTTGAACTGCATGCGTCCACTTCTATGAAATTTTTTTTCAATAAATACTGTAAATGTATTTTCTCTTCCTTATAATTTCCTTAATAATGTATCTTTCCTCTAGCTTACTTTATTGTAAGAATACAGTATATAACACATATAACATACAAAATATATGTTAATTTTGTATCATAGCCAGTAGGCTATTAGTAGTTAAGTTTTGGGGGAGTCAAAAGTTATATATGGATTTTCGACTGCACAGGTGTCAGTGCCCCTTAACTCTGTGTTGTTCAAGGGTCAACTGTATTTGCTTCCATCTTTTAAGCATCTGCTTCATGCAGGTACTGGGTCAGGTACTAGTCACGCTCTGTCTCCCATCTGCAAACCACCTGGCTGCAGACATGGAAGCTTCCTTGGATCAAATGACTTGCCCAAAACCACACAAAGAGTAAGTGGTTGAATGAGTTCTTGAAATTACGTCTGTCCAACAACAAAGGCCGGATTCCTCCTACCTCACCCCAGCACTTCACAGGACCAGGTCTGCAAAAGACGGTAGGGCCTGCTCTGATAGGAGTCAGCAGGTAAGAGAGACGGGTGTGACGTAGAGACTGGGAGGCTGTGGTGCACCTGAGAGCCTGGACCCCCATCTTAATGGGGCAGCTGCTCTAACAAGTTTTAACAAAGGAATTTGAGGCTAGTGGTTCCTGATCATCTGATTTCTCCCTTCATAATGTAAAAATTTTGTTTATGTGATACTCTAATTCTACAAAGTTGTGGTGGCTTATCAAAATTTGTAGAAGCCATTGTGCAGGCCTTTCTGGAGAACCTGGCCCCGGGCCTGGGACCTCTGCCCTACACTTTTGTGGTACAAGGAATTTACCAATGAACATTGCCCAATCTGTCCCCTCAGTTCCAGTGAGAACTTTCACAATCACATAAAAATGCCAGCAACAAATACTGGCAACGGGAGTGAGTATACTGAGGGTCATTATGTAAAACGTGTGAGCAACACCGTTTTGTGAGCCAAGATCTAGGAACCACCCAGCGTCCCTTCTCTGCTGCGAGTTCCAGAGGTCTGCCTGTGGAGTGCGGATTTCTGGGGGGGGATTTGGTTGAGGCATGCAGCTTTCCCCCTCTCAGGCCGGGAAAGGAGGCTGCTTAACAAGCACATTCCTGACAAGCCAGCTCCAGGCTTGACTTCAGAGGTGCTGCAAACAAGCAGCAAAACCGATCCCTGTTCGCCTCTTCTGTTTCTTCAAGTCCACCCTTCGGGGTACCATTGAAATGGCGAAAACGGTAGGCATTGTAAAAGTGAGAGGCTACAGAGGCAAGAAGGAAATCAGTCCCCGAGTGATAAAACTGTTTGGAAATCCACTTCCATAAAATGAACAAGTTTTCAAAGCGAACACCCCAGGGATCCCATCAAAATGCCCCCGGCTTGTGTCAGAATTGCTGGGTTCAAATCCCCCTGTTGCCCAAAGAATCAAGTCTCTAAAGACTTCTGAGCCTTAGTTTCCTTATTAATATGTATCGTTTGTATGGTTTTATTAGAGGACTATACAAGAAAATTTGTGTGAAAGTTTTAGGCATATAGTAAGTAATAATACTTGTGGGCAATCTAGTACTTATTCGCAGTGGCTTGAAAGCATACAGGGAAATTTTTTTATTGTATCGTGTTGGCATGCACCACACAATAAAAAAATTTCCCTGTAAGCCATTTGAGATTTGGATGTTATGTCTTAAAAAGCTAGTGATATTTAATATTTGAGGAGAAAAATATTATATTTACCTTATGCCATAGGAAGCTTGGTCTATTTTTCTAATGATACTAAAAAAGTTCAATTACACTTAAAGTGGCCTGCCATCACCCTGAGATGATGCTGGTAATTATACTCTCTTGAATGGGGTTGCTTGAACTACAGCTTTCCCTGTGCACATCATAGCCCCTACACTCTTCGGTTTTTCCTCTAAGCGCAGTTATTCCTCATTA